>CM033470.1:283270143-283531732 GCA_019447015.1 Hymenochirus boettgeri | reverse complement strand
ATCTAATGAGGCAATATGAGCAAAATGCTCAGGGCGGCACCCATGCTAATATCAGAGGAGGCGGCAGGCAGAGCTCACTTTAATTTTTTTCTTAAGAAAAGTGGCAGACAGAGCAGAAGAAAAATAAACATAGCACCTAGTAGTACATAGAGGCGGCATTCAAAAGTTTGGCTCAGGTGGCAAAAACACTAGAGACACCGCTGGTTGGAGCAGTATGGAGTAGTATGGAGTTGAAGCAAAATGGAGCAGTATGGACGTTGGAGCAGTATGGAGCTTGGAGCAGAAGGGAGGTATGGATGTTGGGAGCAGTATGACGTTGGAGAGCAGAATCGAACAGTATGGAGTTTGGAGCAGTTTGGAGCTGGAGCAAAATGGAGCAGTATGGGCGTTGGAGCAGTATGGAGCAGTATGGCGCTTTGGAGCAGAATGGAGCAGTATATATGTTGGAGCAGCAGGAGCAGTAGGACGTTGGAGCAGTATGGAGCAGCATGGATGTTGGAGCAGTATGGAGCAGAATAGACGTTGAAGCAGTATGGAACAGTATGGAGTTGGAGCAGTATGGAGTTTGGAGCAGAATGGAGCAGTATGGATGTGTGGAGCAGTATGGAGCTTGGAGCTGAATGGAGCAGTGTGGTGTGGAGCAGTATGGAGCTTGGAGTGAATGGAGGTATGGAGCTTGGAGCAGATGGGCAGTATATACGCTGGAGCATGGAGCAGTATGGAAGCAGTATGGACATTGGAGCAGTATGGAGCAGTTTGGAGCTTGGAGCAGTATGGAGCTTGGAGCAGAATGGAGGAGTATGGAGCTTGGAGCAGAATGAGCAGTATATACACTGGAGCAGTTATGGAGCAGTATGGATGTTGGAGCAGTATGAAGCAGTTTGGAGCTTGGAGCAGTATGGACGTTGGGGCAGTATGATGTTGGAGCAGTGTGGAACAGTATGGAGTATGGAGCAGTTGGAACGTTGGACATGGAGCAGTATGGAACAGTAGAACAGTTTGGACGTTGAGCAGCATAAGTATGGAGCAGTTAGGACACCGGAGCAGTATGGAACAGTTTGGACGTTGGTGGAACAGTATGGAGCAGTATGAACGTTGGAGCAGTATGGATCAGTATGGAGGTTGGAGCAGTATGGAGCAGTGTGGACGCTGGAGCAGTATGGACGTTGGAGCAGTATGGGACAGTATGGATGCTGGAACAGTATGGACGCTGGAACAGTATGGAGCAGTTTGGAGCTTGGAGCAGCATGGAGCAGTATGGACGTTGGAGCAGTATAGAGCAGTATGGACATTGGAGCAGTATGGACGTTGGAGCAATATGGATGTTGGAGCAGTATGGAGCAGTTTGGAGCTTGGAGCAGTATGGACGTTGGAGCAGTATGGAGCTTTGAACAGTATGGATGTTGGCGCAGTATCGAGCAGTATGGACATTGGAGTAGTATGGAGCAGTATGGAGTTTGAACGGTATGGAGCTTGGAGCAGAATGGAGCAGTAGGATGTTGGAGCAGTATGGAGCTTGGAAGCAGAATGGGTAGTATGGAGCTTGGAGCAGAATGGAGAGTATGGACGTTGGAGCAGTATGGAGCAGTATGGATGTTGGAGCAGAAAGGATCAGTAGGACGTTGGAGCAGTATGGAGCAGTATGGACATTGGAGCAGTATGGAGGTTGGAGCAGTATGGAGCAGTATGGAGCAGTATGGCGCTTGGAGCAGAATGGAGCAGTATGGACGTTGGCGCAAATGGAGCAGTATGGACATTAGAGCAGTATGGACTGTTGTAGCAGTATGGAGCTTGAAACAGTATGGATGTTGGAGAGTATTGATGTTGGACAGGGGTTGTTTTAATGAGGCAATATGAGCAAAATGTCAGGCGGCGGCACCCATGCTAAATATCAGAGAGGCGGCAGGCAGAGCTCAATTCTTAAGAAAAGGTCAGACAGAGCAGAAGGAAAATAAACATAGCACCTAGTAGTACATAGAGGTGGCATTCAAAAGTTGGGCCAGGTGGCAAAAACACTAGAGACACCTCTGATGTTGGAGCAGTATGGAGTAGTATGGAGCTGGAGCAAAATGAGCAGTATGGATGTTGAGACAGTATGGAGCTTGGAGCAGAATGGAGAGTATGGATGTTGGAGCAGTATGGAGCAGTATGGACATTGGAGCAGAATGGAACAGTATGGAGTTTGGAGCAGATTGGAGCTTGGAGCAGAATGAAGCAGTATGGATGTGGAGCAGTATGGCGATTATGCAGTATGGATCAGTATGGCGCTTGGAGCAGAATGGAGCAGTATATATGTTGGAGCAGTATGGATGTTGGAGCAGTATGGAGCAGCATGGATGTGGAGCAGTATGAAGCAGAATAGACGTTAAAGCAATATGGAACAGTGTATGAGTTGGGAGCAGTATGGAGTTTGGAGCAGAATGGAGCAGTATGGATGTTGGAGCAGTATGGAGCAGTATGGAGCCTGGAGCAGAATGGAGCAGTATGGACATTGGAGCAGTATGGACGTTGGAGCAGTATGGCGCTTGGAGCAGCATGGAGCGAGTATGAACGTTGGAGCAGTATGGATGATGGAGCAGTATGGATGTTGGAGCAGTATGGAGCTTGGAGCTGAATGGAGCAGTGTGGATGTTGGAGCAGTATGGAGCTGGAGCTGAATGGAGAGTATAGAGCTTGGAGCAGAAGGGGCAGTATATACGCTGGAGCAGTATGGAGCAGTATGGACATTGGAGCAGTATGGAGCAGTTTGGAGCTTGGAGCAGTATGGAGCTTGGAGCAGAATGGAGAGTATGGAGCTTGGAGCAGAATGGAGCAGTATATACACTGGAGCAGTAGGGACAGTATGATGTTGGAGCAGTATGAAGCAGTTTGGAGCTTGGAGCAGTATGGACGTTGGGGCAGTATGGATGTTGGAGCAGTGTGGAACAGTATGGATGTTGGAGCAGTATGGACAGTTTGGACATGTTGGGGGAGTAGTATGGAGCAGATATGGAAACAGTTTGGAACGTTGGGAGCAGTATGGAGCAGTATGGACACCGGAGCAGTATGGAACAGTTTGACGTTGGAACAGTATGGACAGTATGAACGTTGGAGCAGTATGGATCAGTATGGAGGTTGAGCAGTATGGAGCAGTGTGGACGCTGGAGCAGTATGGACTTTGGAGCAGTATGGGAACAGTATGGAGCTGGAACAGTATGGACGCTGGAACAGTATGGAGCAGTTTGGAGCGTGAGCAGCATGGAGCAGTATGGGACGTATGGAGCGTATAGAGCAGTATGGGACATAGAGCGTTGGAAGTTGTGGAGCAAATATGGACGTTGGAGCAATATGGATGTTGGAGCAGTATGGAGCGCAGTTTGGAGCTTGGAGCAGTATGGAGCAGTATGGACGTTGGAGCAGTATGGAGCTTTGAACAGTATGGATGTTGGCGGCAGTATCGAGCAGTATGGACATTGGAGTAGTATGGAGCAGTATGGAGTTTGGGAACGGTATGGAGCTTGGAGCAGGAATGGAGCAGTATGGATGTTGGAGCAGTATGGAGCTTGAGCAGAATGGAGTAGTATGGAGCTTGGAGCAGAATGGAGAGTATGGACGTTGGAGCAGTATGGAGCAGTATGGATGTTGGAGCAGAACGGATCAGTATGGACGTTGGAGCAGTATGGAGCAGTATGGACATTGGAGCAGTATGGAGGTTGGAGCAGTATGGAGCAGTATGGAGCAGTATGGCGCTTGGAGCAGAATGGAGCAGTATGGACGTTGGCGCAAAATGGAGCAGTATGGACATTAGAGCAGTATGGACGTTGTAGCAGTATGGAGCTTGAAACAGGATGATGTTGGAGCAGTATGGATGTTGGACAGGGGTGTCCTCTAATGAGGGCAATATGAGCAAAATGCTCAGGGGGCGGCACCCATGCTAAATATCAGAGAGGCGGCAGGCAGAGCTCAATTTCTTAAGAAAAGTGCCAGACAGAGCAGAAGGAAAAATAAACATAGCACTAGTATAGACATAGAGGTGGCATTCAAAGTTTGGCTCAGGTGGCAAAAACACTAGAGACACCTCTGATGTTGGAGCAGTATGGAGTAGTATGGAGCTTGGAGCAAAATGGAGCAGTATGGATGTTGAAGCAGTATGGAGCTTGGAGCAGAATGGAGAGTATGGATGTTGGAGCAGTATGGAGCAGTATGGACATTGGAGCAGAATGGAACAGTTGGAGTTTGGAGCAGATTGGAGCTGGAGCAGAATGAAGCAGTATGGATGTTGGAGCAGTATGGACGATTATGCAGTATGGATCAGTATGGCGCTTGGAGCAGAATGGAGCAGTATATATGTTGAGCAGTATGGATGTTGGAGCAGTATGGAGCAGCATGGATGTTGGAGCAGTATGAAGCAGAATAGACGTTAAAGCAGTATGGAACAGTATGGAGTTGGGAGCAGTATGGAGTTTGGAGCAGAATGGAGCAGTATGGATGTTGGAGCAGTATGGAGCAGTATGGAGCTTGGAGCTGAATGGGAGCAGTGTGGATGTTGAAGCAGTATGAGCTTGGAGCAGAATGGAGAGTATGGAGCCTGGAGCAGAATGGAGCAGTATGGACATTGGAGCAGTATGGACGTTGGAGCAGTATGGCGCTTGGAGCAGCATGGAGCAGTATGAACGTTGGAGCAGTATGGATGTTGGAGCAGTATGGAGCAGTATGGACGTTGGAGCAGTATGGAGCTTGGAGCAGTATGGACGTTGGAGCAGTAAGGAGCTTGAAACAGTATGGATGTTGGAGCAGTATGGACGTTGGAGTAGTATGGAACAGTACGGAGTTTTGAGCAGTGTGGATGTTGGAGCAGTATAGAGCAGTATGGATGTTGGAGCAGTGTGGAGCAGTATGGAGCTTGGAGCAAATGGAGCAGTGTGGACGTTGGAGCAGTATGGAGCTTGGAGCAGTATGGACGTTGGAGCAGTATGGACGTTGGAGTAGTATGGAACAGTACGGAGTTTTGAGCAGTATGGATGTTGGAGCAGTATAGAGCAGTATGGATGTATGGAGCAGTGTGGAGCAGTATGGAGCTTGGAGCAAAATGGAGCAGTGTGGACGTTGGAGCAGTATGGAGCTTGGAGCAGAAGGAAGGACTATGGATGTTGGAGCAGTAGCAGTATGGAGCAGTATGGACGTTGGAGCAGTATGGAACAGTATGGAGTTTGGAGCAGTTTTGGAGCAGTATGGACGTTGGAGCAGTATGGACTTTGGAGCAGTATGGCGCTTGGAGCAGAATGGCAGCAGTATAGATGTTGGAGCAGCATGGGCAGTATGGATGTTGGAGCAGTATGGTCGTTGGAGCAGTATGGATCAGCATGGATGTTGGAGCATTATGAAGCAGAATAGACGTTGAAGCAGTATGGAACAGTAGGGAGTGTGGAGCAGTATGGAGCTTGGAGCAGAATGGAGCAGTATGGAGCTTGGAGCAGAATGGAGTAGTGTGGAGCAGTATGACATTGGAGCAGCATGGAACAGTATGGACGTTGGAGCAGTATGACGTTGGAGCAGCATGGAGCAGTATGGACATTGGAGCAGTATGGACGTTGGAGCATTATGGACGTTGGAGCAGAATGGAGCAGTATGGACGTTGGAGCAGTATGGATGTTGGAGCAGTATGGAGCAGTATTTGGACGTTGGAGCAGTATGGAGCTTGGAGCAGTATGGACGTTGGAGCAGTAAGGAGCTTGAAACAGTATGGATGTTGGAGCAGTATGGACGTTGGAGTAGTATGGAACAGTACGGAGTTTGAGCAGTATGGATGTTGGAGCAGTAATAGAGCAGTATGGATGTTGGAGCAGTGTGGAGCAGTATGGAGCTTGGAGCAAAATGGAGCAGTGTGGACGTTGGAGCAGTATGGACGTTGAGCAGTATGGAGCTTGGAGCAGTATGGACGTTGGAGCAGTAAGGAGCTTGAAACAGTAGGATGTTGGAGCAGTATGGACGTTGGAGTAGTATGGAAAGTACGAGTTTTTGAGCAGTATGGATGTTGGAGCAGTATAGAGCAGTATGGATGTTGGAGCAGTGTGGAGCGTTGGAGCTTGGAAGCAAAATGGAAGCAGTGTGGACGTGGGAGCAGTATGGAGCTTGGAGCAGAAGGAAAGGACTATGGATGTTGGAGCAGTATGGAGCAGTATGGACGTTGGAGCAGTATGGAACAGTATGGAGTTGAGCGTTTGGAGCGTATGGAGGGGTGGAGCAGTATGGACTTTGGAGCAGTATGGAGCAGTATGGCGCTTGGAGCAGAATGGAGCAGTATAGATGTTGGAGCAGCATGGAGCAGTATGGATGTTGGAGCAGTCTGGTCGTTGGAGCAGTATGGATCAACATGGATGTTGGAGCAGTATGAAGCAGAATAGACGTTGAAGCAGTATGGAACAGTAGGGAGTGTGGAGCAGTATGGAGCTTGGAGCAGAATTGAGCAGTATGGAGCTTGGAGCAGAATGGAGTAGTGTGGAGCAGTATGGACATTGGAGCAGCATGGAACAGTATGGACGTTGGAGCAGTAGGACGCTGGAGCAGCATGGAGCAGTATGGACATTGGAGCAGTATGGACGTTGGAGCATTATGGACGTTGGAGCAGAATGGAGCAGTATGGACGTTGGAGCAACATAGAGAAGTATGATGTAGGAGCAGTATGGACGTTGGGCAGTATGGAGCAGTATGGACATTGGAGCAGTATGGAGCATGGAGCTTGGAGAAGAATGAGTAGTATGGACGTGGAATAGTATGGAGCTTGAAACAGTATGGATGTTGGAACTGTATGGAGTTTGGAGCCAGTATGGAGCTTGGAGAGAATGGAGCAGTATGGGTGTGGAGCAGTATGGATCAATATGGAGCTTGGAGCAGAATGAGAGTATGGATGATGGAGCAGTATGGATCAGTATGGAGTTGGAGCAGAATGGAGAGTATGGACATTGGAGCAGTATGGAGCTTAGCGTAGCAGTATGGACGTTGGAGCAGTGTGTGGAGCTTGAAACAGTATTGGATGTTATAGCAGTATGGATGTTGGGAGTAGTATGGAACAGTATGGTTTGGAGCAGTAGCAGTTGGAGCTTGGAGCAGAATGGAGCAGTATGGATGTTGTTGGAGCAGTATGGAAGTAGTATGGAGCTTGGGAGCAAAATGGAGAGCAGTATGGACATTGAAGCAGTATGAGCTTGGAGCAGAATGGAGAGTATGGATTGTTGGAGCGTATGGAGCAGTATGGACGTTAGAGCAGATGGAACAGTATGGAGTTTGGAGCAGTTTGGAGCTTGGAGCGAATGAAGCAGTATGGACATTGGAGCTAGTATGGGACGTTGAGCAGTATGAGCAGTATGGCGCCTGGAGCAGAATGGAGCAGTATATATGTTGGATCAGCATGGAGCAGTATGGACGTTGGAGCAGTATGGAGCAGCATGGATGTTGGAGCAGTATGGACAGATAGACTTTGAAGCAGTATGGAGCATTAGGACATTGAGCAGTATGGAGCAGTGTGGATGTTGGAGAAAGTTGGAGACAGTATAGACGTTGGAGCCAGTATGGACGATTGGACTTGAGCAGTATGGAACAGTATGGAGTTTGGAGCAGTATGGAGCTTGAAGGCAGAATGGAGCATTATGGATGTTGGGCGATGGAGCGAGTATGGGGTTGGAGCAGATAGAGAGTATTGACATTGGAAGCAGTTGGACGTTGGAGCAGTATGAGAGCAGTATGGGAATTGGAGCAGTATGGAGTTTGGAGCAGTATGAGCTTGGAGCAGAATGGAGAAGTAGGATGTTGGAGCGCATGGAGCAGTATGGGCGTGGAACAGTATAGAGCAGTATGGACATTGGAGCAGTATGGAGCAGTATGAACATGGAGCCGTAGGACGTTGAGACAGTATAGAGCAGTATGGACGTTGGTGGAGCAGTGTGGAACAGTATGGATGTTGAAGCAGTGGAGCAGTATGGAAGTTGGAGCAGTATGAAACAGTTGGACATTGGAGCAGTATGGAGCAGTAGGACGTTGGAGCAGTATGGAACAGTTTGACGTTGAGCAGTAGGAGCAGTATGGACACTGGAGCAGTATGGAACAGTTTGGGCGTTGGAGCAGTATGGAGCAGTATGGACGTTGGAGCAGTATGGAGCAGTATGATGCTGGGCAGTATGAGCATATGGACGGGAGCAGTATGTGGATAATGGAGCAGTATGGACGTGAGCAATATGGACATTGCGAGCAGTATGGACAGTAATTGGAGCAGCATGAACGCTAGAGCGTATGGAGCAGTATGGACGTGAGCAGAGGCAGAGTAGCGGAGCAGATGAGAGAGATGAGCAGTATGGAGCAGTTGGAGCTTGGAGCAGTATGGAGCAGTATGAACGTTGGAGCAGTATGAGCAGTTTGGAGTTGGGAGCAGTATGGAGCAGTATGGCGTGAGCGTATGGAGCAGTTTGGAGCTGGTGAGTGTGGAGCAGTAGTACATTGGAGCAGGGACGTTGGAGCGTTGGAACAGTATGGACGCTGGGCAGTATGGACATATGCTTTCAAACTTTTGTTCGGGCTGTGACTGACAGCTTGCTCAGCTTGCAGCCTTGTGCATGCATGCGCAATGGGAGAGGTAGTCAGGCTAGAGAAACAGAGAATCAGCTCTTGCCAGCCCCACCAATGGATGGTACGAGTAGGCTTGCAAAAATATAAAATTGTTATTATGCTAACAGGTTAAAAAAATACAATGTTAGTTTAATATTTTTTGCTCTTACTAGTAAAATGTGCATTGTTGTAATATAATATGTTACTTTGTGCAGCTCTGCCCAATTCATTTGACTCTTGTGTCTCTTTGAGGAAATGGATAGGATTAAACAACAGGGATAGAAAGTTAACAGGCAATGGTTTGATTCAATATTTTTTCAAGGGAAATAAGTTCATGGTAAAGTCAACACGAGCTTAACCTGAAACCCTCATTATGTTAAAGAGAGAATTTTGGTATAATACATTTTCATTAAAGGCAAAACAAAATAGAGCCCTGTGTGGGTCTAACTTAAAACCGCATCCAGTATGCCAGGCGTCCTATTTAGACCAAGCCTTGGCAGCCCAGCCCAGTTAAGCCCCAACCCAGCCTCCGACCAAAAGCCCTGCCTTGTCACACCCACCGTGACAATCACAGCCCCACCCCTCATGCTTGGCAACCTGCCCAAACCCGACCCGACAAATCTGTACCCTCACTCGACCCGCAACCCACTTTTCTACCATACCTACGACTGACCCGACCAAGCAATTTTGGACCTAAAAACGACCAGGACCTTTAGTGTTTTTTTTTAAATGTCTGTAACCAACGCAGTTTCAAAACAAAAAGAACCTACCTAACGATCTTAAGTTAATAAGTAAATGTTTATCAGAAACCAACAATTGTCATAGAAAACAAAAATACCATAGGCACTAAAAATATATGCAGGGCTCTTCAACTCACAGGCTCCAAAGTACGTCCCCCCAGCCCTCGATATTGTGAGTGGATGTAGTGGAATGCTGGAATGGAGTTATATATTTCAAACAAATGTAGGCCCACAGGTAGGAGATCCCCGTATAGAGTGCAATGTACACTTATTTATCCCTACACATGGGCCTCTACTGTCCCCTACTACCTACCCATGGACCTCTACTGTCCCAACTTCTACCTACCCTTTATTGTAACTATTTCCTGTGACAGGAATAAGTAAACCGTAGTTTAAAAACTACAACCCCAGCATTCACTCTAAGCCAAGGAATGCTGGGAGTTATAGTTTTCAAACATTTGAAGATCTACTACTGGTTACCAACCTATATTTTTATAACTTTATGTCCTGCATATGAAGGTTCTCATTCATCCAGGTCATGGTTTATCTGTTGTATTCAATTAGATCAATGGACTTGAACGTTAGTTCTTGAAGACGTTCGCTAGTCATTCCGACTGGCTTTTCAATTAGAATGACTGTATAAGATCTGTGGCAATATTCAATAATAATCTCTATTCTGTCATCCACCAGAACCACCCCAGGAGAGACAAACTACCTTGGATACAAAGGGGGAAGTGTCCTTCATCTAACAAGGGGAATGGGTGAGAAACTTGTCTAACAGGACTGGACCCAGCCAGAAATGGGAAGTCCTTGCTAAGGGCTTGAATTTTGCAATCACTCCTAAAGCCATCCCTGGGTTGGATATTATAGCAGCCACAGAAGCCTCAATCCACAATAATAAGGTACCACAGAGTGAGGCAGAACAAACTTCACCTTAAGAAATCTGCAGCCTTAGCCAGTGCAAAACTCCTTCATCTAAACTAACCACACAGGAAGAAGAGCCTTAACATCCCTCATGAGAACATTTGTATAACCATTCTATCGGAGAAAAGGGAAGACTGCACAGTGGTACTTAAACACCTCAGACTACCATGATAAGGTGACCATGGCCTCACTGGCCGATAACCAACAACATATGAGGCTACACAAGGATCCCACCAGCCGGTTTAAGGATAAAAAGCGTCATAGACTTACTACAACAGCTGCAAAAGGTAAAGCCATTGATCGAGCAATGTATCATCGCCTTTACCTGGTGAGGCACATCATGCATATAGGACCTTCCAAAGATACCAAGGAAGGGGCACACATAAGAACCTACTCAGCAGCCAGCATCAAATCTGTAAACATACAAGTGTGTGCAACAAATACTAGCCAATACACTTTCCCCCTTGAGGACCTTGGTGGGAAGTTCTAAGCATCAAATCCAGAAACTCTCAGGATTTCACCAACAAGATTGAAGAAGATTAGACTCGGTGCAAGCAAGAAACTATGGTGTCCTATGATGGGACATCCTCTTCCACTTGTAACTACACACCAAGGAGGCTGTTGTTCATGGTAGAAAAGAAAAATGCTAGGCAATGACAAGCACTCTCACACATGCAGCCAAACTGATCTCATACAACGAAAGGCCGGCCTGTGTGCACTTACTGACTTGTGCCTGAATACACCTTGTTCTCAAATACAGGATAAGTTCCTATAAGCAAAAACACGGATGTCTATGGGACTATCCAGTTTTCACCCGTAGCAACCTTTACGAGTGGACGGAGGAGAAAAATGGCGCTTAATTACTCTTTAAGGGCAAGCACCCAGCTCACTGGTTCCAGATATGGATGGAAACCTCGGGTTTAAAATCCACCACGAGAAGGAAGGACAAGCTCACAGAACACATAATTGCGGATAGACCCAAAAATCAAAATTTACAAGGGAAGACGGGTACAAATACAATCAGACTGGCTCTTGGACTTGCTTGGTAGAAGTCAGAGTGAGAAATGGTAAAACCTGGAACCGATAGAGGTTACAGGAAAACACAACACCACACGACAGTAGTCATGTTTGACTCCACCAACCCTTAGATCAAAGCGGGGGTCATCAAGAACCCTGAACACACGCGCTGCAGATACATCCCCACTAGCACAGAGGCCAAAGGCGCTAAAGAAAGAAAATCTCAGAGGAGCCCTTATTAAAACTTGTGGATATTCCAGACATGGGCCCTTTGTCAAAAAGACAGCAGAGGAAAGAAAAGAACACGCCCCATACCAACAGTGAAAGGGGAATTAAAAAAAAAGGGAAAGACAGGAGAAAGAAACATGGGCATCCCATATGTAGCAGGGGTCTCCGAGAAATTAAGAAGAGTTTTCAAAAAAACACCGTATCCCTGTGCTGCTTTTAAACCGAGCAACACGCTGAGGAAGCATGGACATCTGAAAGACCCAATACGAAACACAAGAAAAGCGACATCATATATCGCAGTCAGTGCAGTGAAGAATCCTGATTTGATGTGGGGGAGAGACCAAACAAGCAAACTGATCAATATAGGCCCAGCACAGAAGAGAAGAAGAGCCAATTCTCGGGTCAGGACTTCAGCCGTGTGTACCGGCATCTTAAGGATAAAGGACATACTTTGAAGATTGTATGTTAACATATGGCAAAGGAAAGGGACTGGTTCAAGAGGATGGTGTTAAGGAGGCCATTTATGTGAAAATAAAGACAACCAAGCCTAAATAGAGTTGGGGGGGTTCGACACCATCTGTCTGCCAATGCAATGCTGTTTTGACACCTTAATCTGGGCGTTCCTATAAACACCCTAGTACACTATCTAATCACGCCCTAACACCTCGCTGTGATATGCTAATTGGATTTTTCCAGGGTACATAATTGCCACAGATTCTTGTACAGTCATTCTGAATTGAGAAAGCCAGTCGGATGACATAGCGAAAAGTCTTCAAGAACTAAACTCAAGTCCAGTTGATCTATTGAATACACAGATATTTAGTCCGCAAGAATATAAATTCGAAATCCGCACACGGTCGTGAAGTTTTGAAATGGGAAGGACATCCACACAGCCAAAACTCATTTCAGGAGGGTACACCACAATTCTCAGGGAGGATACCACCTCCTGCTAATAGGCCCCACCCCAATGTAAGCATATAATCCATTGCAACAGGAACACACACACACCGTACAGGCCCATCCTCTCCCCTCCGGAGTCTCGCACACCCCCGGCGAGAACCCCAAACTACCGCGACCTCCTACCTGATGAGTCTCCTCACGGAACACTCTCTTTTTTTGGCCATACACCCCTGTATGTGACGTAAATTCTAGTCACACAGACCCCAGTTACGGCCCTAGCATGCCTTAATGTGACTGAATTTACCGTACCCATTAGAGGAGTGGCTAGGGTTGTAACGTGTCTCCCCTGACTCCGCCCCCCCCCCACCTCTTAAGTGACGTTCCACCACGATGTCACGTCACTGGCCACGCCCTTGTTCCTACCCTCCCCGGAACCAGGTTCGGGCAGCCGGTGGGATGTGCATGTATACAGTCAGACACTCTTGCATACAAACCACATGCATCCTGCGACAGACACACACACTTGAAAAAAGTACTCAGTAAGACACATACAGACAAAAGTCTGTCATTCCACATTAAGTGTTTTGTCACTTGCTAAATGCTAAAAGACTCTGACACATGTGCTCCCTCACTCATAATTCAAAACAATACATTCCATGGGAAGTATTTATTATTTCAGGGACGGTCAGGGATCTCCATAAAACCAGGACACTCAGGAGAGTGGGTGCGAATGAGGAAAACAGTAAAAGTTACAAACGAGTATCCATAACAGAGGCTTATGGGGTAGGGAGCGGTGAGATGCGCATGAATTATCTACACCTTATATGGGTTGTATCTATTTATGCATGTTGTTGAACACGTACAACCAACCAACATTCCCTGTTCTTGCACTCTATGTTGTACAATGATTGGCATTTTAAAATGTCCCATATACTGTGTCCACTGTTACCTGGACTTATAAGCTGAAACCTCCACCTCAAGTCGGTTAGATGATGTAGAATCATCCCACATCCCATAGAGCATTATGGCCAGTGAAGGATTAACAAAGACCAATGAAATCATGTCCCATTGGTCTTTTCCATGCGACGAAACTGTTCTTGGTTCATGCTATTAGGTGCGGTTGCCAGACAGAAGTTTGTACTTGTTTTATGGGAGAGTGTCGTGACTTGCTGACCTCTGACCTCTGTAGTAAAACACAGTCTGTATTCTATCCACAATGCATTCGTATAAGCATGTACATTCGAGCTGTTGATAACCCAATATTTACCACATCCAAAAAACACGTTAAGGAGTCTGGGAGCGTTTTTGCTTACAGTGGATTTGCCCTTTATCGGCCTAAGTGTGATTTAGTGTAAAAAAAAAACACCTGCTACGCACATTGATAACAAGGTATCTGCAGTTTAGTTATACAGACAGAGCTCTCTTCCTACCACAGGAAAAAAACAATGTTTTCTTTTTTAAGCTGGAACATATCATCAGCATCCGGCCACCCAACCAGTTCTTCTTACTCGAACCCGACCCGCAACCCATTCATAGTCACATGCTGAGTTCCCCGAACTCGTGCTACAAACTGGGAAACACTGCTGGTATCCCGGACCCACTGCTGGACCTCTACAAATCAGCCCATATATAGTATTAGTCTGTATTTGGTACAACAAATTCTCAAAGGATTTTTAGTCAGCCACCTAGATCTGTCAAAGCTAAAAAACTATCTACACCCAGATTTTCCTGGTTTCCGTCGTTATTGAGCAGTGCAATGTATATGACTTTGTAGTTTTCATTCCATTTGAAGTTGGACATCGTTTGAGGGTTCCTGCACCTAAATTAGAGGGCATATTAAAGGATGTCCACAGAATATCCACTATATAATTTTACTCATGTTATTGCCCATTATTCTAGCTTTAAAACATAGCAAAAAAACCACATTAAAATCCTGTTCAGACAATTTTAAGATACATGCATCTTATATCTCTTCTTCATGAAGAGCCCAGAGAATCTCACTGACAATCCAAGCTCTCTACTCACCTTATGCCCTGTTGCCTTATCTCGTTCCTGCAACAGCCTGGATACTCCTTTATTTTCCTACATCTCCCAATCATCTTTTATGTGAGGAGCACCAGCACAAAGAAATAACTGCTCTACTTAGGATTTCTCTAGTTTGTCACTACTAACAGGAAAGTTGGCCGATGATTACAAACTCCCATACATGCTGATGACTCTTTAACAAATGGAATTGGGGAGGTAGAAAGGAAATAATCAATAATGGAATATTAAATTCTAAGGACCAAGGTACAAGTAATTTTTAAAAGTACATTTATACAGTGCAGTTGCCACTTAAAAAACTTGAAAGTCTCATGGCCAATTGCCTGAGAACCATGGACCTGCCTCCTCCACTCCTGCTCCCTTACCTCTGTCCCTGATTTCTTCGATTTGACTTTGGAGGGGCACGGCACTGCTGCTGTTCGCCTTCTTTTCATTTTGGCAACACATATTCTTTTAAAGAATAAACCATGACCTTCCCTCTTCATGTTTAGCAAATTTCTGAAATAATAAGGGACGTTCCTTTATTCTCTGCTGCACTATCTAAAGTATCTAGATATGAAAAGTCTATAAAACCAAATTTCATCTATCATCTCTTTCTCCCTAGTTTGTATATAATGAATTTAGAAGTTCACCTTAGGAATTTTTAGATGAGATGCTGTAATAAATAACCAAAGACAAGAAACTAATAAGATCATTCTGTTATTGCCTGTAAAAGATTTTAATAAGACATTATTATGGTCCCAGTCACCAAAAATAAAAAAGAGATTTGGCATTAGTTACAAGCAGTGATGCATTTGGCTATATTAGAAAACTGTCTTCTAGTCGTTAAAATTCCTTTGAGTTTCTTTAATCATTATACGTGATTAATACAATCCCCTTAAGGACTATTTGTTAAACCAAAACCTCAGAACAACTGTTAATCAGACGGCAGAGCACCATGGAATAAAACAATAATTGAGACTTTCCTGAATTGCTATTGACCGTACTAACATGGGGATTGGGCTTTATTCCCAGCATTCCGGTATCCACACATTTGGGTCAATGGCCATTATGTACTTTAGACATGCTCAGCCTGAGCTCCTCTAACGGGCTTGTTTATGATGGTCACACCCATTAGTAAACTCTAGCCATCATTTTATAGGCGACTAGGCAGGGAGCAGTTACTGAGGCCAGGAGGTGTGGCCAGAACACTGCACAACACACACACACACACAAAAAACACAGTTATTGCATCCAAGTTATTAGGGGCTACATTTACGTACATTTACTGGAGTAGTAATATTATTTGGGTTTTAGTTTTCCTTTTAAATGTAAACAAGTCTGGATTTGTATTCTCTAATTTATAAAACTAGATGATAGCGATAGCTCCCACCTTGAAGTAGCTTTCAGGCCGATTGTGGAGAAATCATATATAATAAGCAGTATTGTGACCTGACCTGGGTTAGGTTCGAAACTACTGCCCCCGAATTTAAAAATTCCAAAATAACTAAAACTACCAAGGCCAAAACCAAGCATTGTGAGACAGACGTTGATGCTTGGTGTGCCACAATCTATGGCAAGCAAAAGTGGTGTGTCCCAACGAGATACTTCCATGGGGACTATTAGTTATGGGGGTGTTTAGCACAGATAGTTGCTGCCTTTAAGCCATCCTCAGACCAATCCACCACCACTTACCCCCCACAAGCTCCACCCCCAATTTCATTCGATATAGTAATATGGAGAGAAAACATCACAGAATGAAATAAAAGGAAAATGGGGATGGATCAGCATAGGAAAACAAGTCCCTTCATTTATTGTTTCAAATTCTAAACACTTTATTTCACACATTAAATCTGTATGTTTTTGTTACCATGTATTGTTATGTAACACTAGTGACTTTTTCTCTCTAAGGCGTGTTTCTACTTGTTGCAAAGAGAAAACAGGAAAGTAGAATTGGTCCGGAATATCTGCTCATTTACATTCTCTATTCAGTTAAGATGTTTCAAACTTGTCTACATGGTGTAAAATGGAGGATCATATAATTAAAGTTGTTGACAGCTTGCCTCCGTTTAATGTACTTAACATTATAAAAACACAAGCAGATAAACAATTATGTTAATGCGCTATAAAATCAAACAAAGGGAATAAAAAAATTAAAAAAAAAAAAGAAAAGTTAGTTGTTAATCACTAAAGACAAAAATGAGTTTTCCCTGCCGTGATTGTCTTTTCTATACAATCATTGTTATTATCAGGACTGTTTGCTTAGTTGTAGTTTTTTCCTGTTATGTTTATTTTTAAATTGCCAATTGTAGGACTGTAGAATATCCTAACAATAACAATTTTATTTCTAGTTCTTTAGATATCCAATCTAAAAGTCTTACATTTCATGTAAAGTGCGCGATCATAAAACTCCTATGCTGTGTTGCCACTGCTGAAACAGAAACAGGGTGACAGAGAGGGCAGGAGGTAGAACTTGCATGTGGGTTGGGGAATTCCCCTGCTAATAGTCTGGCTGATAGTGATGCTCAACAGAGAGTCGGGTCAATAAAGAAGGTGTTGTAAAGAGAGGGAGGGGGATAATGAGTCTGAACAAAAAAAAGTATTGCATTGCGTATATTAACACAAACTGAATTAATAATAATGTTATGAACTCTTATTATCTAGTCACACCCAGACATTAAATACATACCTCCTAACATTCACGGGGTATTAAGGCTGGACACAAAAACCTATGATACAAGCTAGCTGACTTATAGGGAGAAAAAAAGTTTAAGAAGTTTCAGGACTGCCAAAGCCAAGGCACTATTCATATTCTCATCCTTCTCCTCGGCTTTTCGTTGAATTCCCTCCTAATGCAAATTATTCACTCCTTGGGCATCCAGAATGAAGCGGCATTAATTGTGGTTACGATCCTACCTAGCTAACTACTCTGTGTCATATGAAAATAAAACATCCTCTCTGCGTTCCTTAATGGAGAGTTCCACAGAGTTCTGTTATTGGACCTGTGTTCTCTCTAATTATTCCCTGGGAGAAGTCATCAGCCTCATTTTTCAACCCCCTCGCTTTGTCCACACCCAATCAAGCAAAAAAAAAATCTCCCACTGTCTCGTGCCGGTCTCCTCATGATGGCGCCTCAAACTAAACCCTGATTAAAACCGAACTAATATTTGTGCCTGTGAAAACCAAAAGGGTGCAGACACCTCAGGGTTCCTCCCTTGGGACCCTTAAAGTCCAAAGAAAACAATACAAAACGAGGGTAGACTTCAATTAAAGCGGATTTTTAATTTGTGACCACATATAACGCCACAATGTTTCGAGGATGTTGTTTTACCCCTTCTTCAGGTAATAATTTCCCCCACCTAAACCTGGTCCTATCCCACCTGTTTCCCACCCTATCAGTGGCACGTTGCTTAGGAGGTTATTTTATGATTTTGCGCTCTCCTCTTGGGCAATCACATTAACTAGGTCCTAAACCTTTGGCTTGTTTCTTTGTAAAAAAACATTGTTGGTGAAAATCCGTAGATTCCTTTCTCTTCCAACTACGCCATGGCTTAATCCATGCTTCTCTATCCTATAACGCCGTAGACATTGTAACTGCAGATTTTCGTTTTGGCCTTCTGCTCCAATCTGTCTAACTTCAGTCCATAATTACTCGGCCGCACGCTGTTGTCTCGCTCTCTGAACAATGGGTATTAAATCTCTCCACACTTATTATATTAGGGATTTATATAGCGCAACAATCTTCTGTGCTGTTACAATCATAGTCTATATTACCTACAGTTGTAATACAGTTAACAAAGGTCATACAGATTCATACACAGGTAATACCAAATATAAGTAAACAGGTGAGGAGTTCTTACAGCCAAGACCATGATACAATAGGAGAGAGGACCCTGCCCAAAGACGCTTACAATATAGATGATAGGGGTGAAGACAGAAGGGTGCTGTAAATCGGCCAGGCTGTAAATAGCATTGGCAGTGGAGTGTGTGAAAGGCGGGGTTGGATCATATTGGGTAGTAAGATGGGTAATGTTTAGGCCAGGTTATATGCTTGCCTGAAGAGGGTTGAGGTTTTTAAGGTTACGTTGAAGGTATTAAGGGATGGTGAATGACGGACAGACGGAGGAAGGGGTTCCAGAGAGAGGGGCAGGCTATGAGCAAGTCCTCAATACGGCATGGGAAGAACACAAAGGCTGTGGGGCAGTAGTATAGCCAAGGATATGACTAGGCCAAGACTAGGATTCTTGTAGCTTACTTCGAGAGGAAGGGTCGGATGCGGGAGATGTTTTTAAGGGAGCCGACAGGGTTGGCAACGCGAATTGACCATGGGGGGTTTGAAGGAAAGATCAGAATTAGATATTCCAGGCATCGGACATGAGGAAATGGGAAGATGGGTGTGTGTAAAATTACTAGCAAGGACTAGGGAGGGGAACAGATCGTGAGGGTGGAAAGGAAAGTCAGTCTTTGTCCCCATGTTGAGTTGCGGAAGTGGGAGGACATGAAGGCAGAGATGGCACTAAGGCAGTCGGGGACCTGGAATGTAAGTTTTGGGAGATCAGGGGCAGAGATGTAAATTTGGGTATCATCCGTTACAGGTGATACGGGAATCCAAATGACTAATGAGCGTCCAAGGCCATAGGTGTAGAGGGAGAAAAGAAGGGAGAGGAGAGGTAATTTCAGGGTGGGAAAAACTAAAGGTCCTACCAGAGAGATAGGAGGGATAGCCAAGAAGTAAGAAGTGCAGTGTCCTGGATTCCCAAGGAGGCCAGGATCTGAAGAAGAAGTTAGAGGGGGTGCAACAGTATCAAAAAGCAGAGGAACAGATCAAAGAGAAGTAGGCAAAGAGTAGTGACTTTAGCACTAAGTAGATCATTGGTCACTTTAGTGAGGGCAGTTCCGTGGAGTGTTAGGGAGGAAGGAAGTCTGATGGAGGGTGGTCAAAGAGAGAGTTTGCAGATAGGTGACTGCCAGATTGCCATAGACATGTCTTTCAGTAGTTGGAAGGCCAAATGGGGAGAAGGGAGACAGGCCGGTAGCTGGAAAGAGCGGCCGGGGAGGGTGTTTTAAGTATAGGGGGGGACACGGCATGTTTAAATATAAGGAAAGATACCCGTGGATAGGGACCAAGTAAAGAGAGAGTTTTAGCGGCTGGTATGAAGGGAAGAGGAGGAGGGGAAATAGAGAGAGGAATGGGGTCAAGGGGTGGAGGTGGGCGACGTGTCTGGAGAGAGATTGTCCGAACTTCGCAAAATCCTGGTCCGCTCGAGGATCCGCGACTTTTCGAGAAGAAAATTCGAAATCGCGAGAGTGGACCATAAAAATGAAAAAAAATTCTCGAAAATACGGCGAACAGAAAATCCCGTAATTAAAAATTTTCGATAAATATGTATTTCAAGCATTTTCGAAATACGAGGAAATCCGCGGTTCGGGAAATGGAGGAAAATCCGGAAAAAAATCCGCCGTTTTTTTTTTTTCCGCGTACGGGATAAAATCGCGGATTCCGGAACCGGCCATCCCTAGTCCTGATAGGAGAGATAAGCAGTACCTGTTCTGTAATAGTGGTGAAGCTCGTTAGGGTGTTTTTGCAAGTGACGGGATAACCAATGCAGGGAGTTTAGCGGTGCAGAGGGAGGAGTTGGGAGAGTATGGAGGTTAGGGTGAGGGTGCATAGGAAAACCCATTTCGGAATTTTCGATTTTTTCTGTGAAATATGAGGTATTTCACAGTATTAAACGGTTGTAGGCGGAGAAGGAGTGAACAGAGCAGGCAGTTGAATATTTTTAAGAGCTATTTAGGTATGGGACTGTGGGGAAATGACGGTGAAGGAGAAGAAGTTTTGTTTTGGCTAGGATAATAAAGCCACTCTGGTCCGGTAGAGGGCAATTTTAAATTCAAGGAAAGTCTCTGTTTTTGTTACTCTTATTGCTCATATTTATATATTTCGTATTAATTTACTGTCCCCCTTGTACGAATTTTGTATTCTATATTGTACAGCGCGCCGTCCCCCAGGAAGCTTATATAAATAAACATATAAATTAAATCTGTTATATTAAACTGCTTAAGGAATTTGAAAATGGATTGCATCTGAGGAAAGACCCACATGGTATGAAGCATGTTGTGGATTGTATCTCCTGAATAAATCGATGTTAGTAGCATTGATTTCTGGCTCTTGTGTGGAATTATCTTTTGTCTCTGTGAAAAAATGGATACTCAGGAGCAGGGATTGTCACCTTGATAATGGCAAATCCTGGCATTCCCTAGCTTTCTTTCTGGTTGGGATACTGGTTGTAGTTTCTAAAAGATAATTGGTCTATATTTTGCTGTCAGGGAGAATATTGTTCGACGTATAATTTCAAGATCTATAAAGCCAAATTTAACTTACTATTTCTTTCATTGTTGTATTTTTAAAAGGGTCTATCCTGCTATGTCTGATCTTGTTAGCCATGAGCATGAACACTCCAGGGCATGATTTCTACTGGGACCTATTGGAACTGTTACCAGTTGATTATGCTTCGCCTTTTCTGCACCACCTTCAACGGCATCTGTCTATATTTCTAAAATGTGGAATTGTAATTGTTTTAAATTTCCAATTTCACATCAGGATCCGAGGGGGGGGAAAAACCTAGTCCTAAGTAAGACCATGGAGGTTGTTTGAAAACAAATCAGACAGGTTAGGGTATGATGATTTTGACTTGTAGTAATTATAGAGAAGTATGAATGTAGGAGCAGTATGGACGTTGGAGCAGTATGGAGCAGTATGGACATTGGAGCAGTATGGAGCATGGAGCTTGGAGAAGAATTGAGTAGTATGGACGTTGGAATAGTATGGAGCTTGAAACAGTATGGATGTTGGAACTGTATGGAGTTTGGAGCAGTATGGAGCTTGGAGCAGAATGGAGCAGTATGGGTGTTGGAGCAGTATGGATCAATATGGAGCTTGGAGCAGAATTGAGAGTATGGATGATGGAGCAGTATGGATCAGTATGGAGCTTGGAGCAGAATGGAGAGTATGGACATTGGAGCAGTATGGAGCTTGGAGCAGTATGGACGTTGGAGCAGTGTGGAGCTTGAAACAGTATGGATGTTATAGCAGTATGGAGGAGCAGTGTGGAGCTTGAAACAGTATGGATGTTATAGCAGTATGGATGTTGGAGTAGTATGGAACAGTATGGGGTTTGGAGCAGTATGGAGCTTCTACTGGCTCCAACATCAGAGTGTCTCTTGTGTTTTTGCCACCTGAGCCAAACTTGTTTGAATGCCGCCTCTATGTAAACTACTAGGGGTGCTATGTTTATTTTTCTTTGCTCTGTCTGCCACTTTCTTAAGAAAAAAAAAAAAAAATTAAAGTGAGCTCTGCCTGCCGGCCTCTTGATATGTAGCATGGGTGCCGCCTGAGCATTTTGCTCATATTGCCTCATTAGAGAGACACCCAGGCTACATCCAACCTCTCAGCACAGAGGTCAGAAGTGTCAGCGCATCCCAAGCGAGCGGCAGGGCCACGGCACCCCGCTGTTTGTAAGGAAAAAAAAGGCCAAGGGGGGCCTCGCAACTGGAGGATAGGGGACCATGGGGTCCATGCGTGGGAGGGACAAGGGGCTGCAAAAGGGCGGAGAAGACAAATGGCAGATTGAATGACAGGTTCAGAGCATGGAAGCAGGAGAAGTGCAGGGGCCTGGTGATGCTGCTGCCATACACACAAAAAATGTAAATATCTTCAAAAATATGTTAAATAAACAATGAAAATAAATTGCAAAATTCTCAGGAGAGAAATCCTATCAATTACTAAAGTCATTTTTGCACAAGTTCCTTTAAAACAAGGCATTATATACAAAAATCCTTCCTTAACATTAATTACGAAGCTCTGCTGACTACTGCTTAGATTTCTTCCCCATATGTCTCTGCCCGTAACCCTCTGTTCATCAAAGAATCACTCTTATATAGACCTCCCACTCCACACGGCCTCCTCTCGCCTCTGTAAACCTTTTTCTCTTTGGCTGCATCTCTGGGAATTCTATTCCCCTCTCTACATCAAGAAACCTCAATAAACAAGTTTTTAAATCTAACATCCTATCTCAGCACGCATAGACTTGACACTGCACCTGATTACTTATAGCACTTTACATCCAATTCCTATGATCTGTATGTTACTCACCTACGTAGATTTGTAAGCTCTACTGGGCAGGAACTCTTTCCTCTGTTACATGTTTCAAGCACTTGTATATTTAGTGATGCACATACTTATTTATTGGCCCCTTGTACAGCTTTTGTATTCATAAAAGTATGGAGCTGACATTCCTGAAGGAATGGCGCTATATAATAAACAATTATATACATAATACAACTAGCTGAACTACAAAACGAAACACAGAAACACAGAAAACTGTGTTCTTTTTTTTGTTTATTCTTCTGGCCTTTTTTCACCCTATAGGTCCAGAAAGTTGTGATTGAAACAATTGTCTTATCTGCCAGAAAGAGTATGTCTAGTTAATTACAATGTTCTGCATATTAGCAGTTCATCTCCCCAAAAACCAGCACAATCTAAATAAGTTATTTTTTTTAGCCATAAAAGGCATGTCCACCACTTAAAACAAAAAAATGGGTCACATTCTGTTAAACTCCACCAAAAACTAGAGATGCTCAAAGGTTAATGAAATCGATCGCCACATTAATGGTTTATCTCCAAATGCAAAGGTTACCAAACCCCAAGTGACGGTAATCGTCCCAATTCGAGGGGTTACTGAATGCTGCATTAGAGGGTTTTGAGTTATGGCCGAATTCTGGTTTTTTGGGCCGGATTTGAGGTTACAGTGCTTACATTGGAGGTTAACCCCAAATTCGAGGGTGACCAAATGCCAATTCAAAAATATGTCTGCGGTGTTCGTACAAACGCTTTAATCCGGTCTCGAACTCGGGTTCGAATAATAATAATAAATTAATTATATAAAAATATATCTGATATATAAATATCGAGTTAATAATAATACTAGATATTTAATTATTGTTTTTTTTTCCTCCATTATGCAAAGTTGCTAGTTCTCCCTCCAGCAGTCAACCAGGCTGCCGACTGACAGAAAACACCGATTGAATGCTGATTCCCCTCTCCTCTTCTGTTACATGATCAAGCTTATAGAAGCGTATTGAGCAGATGGAGGAGGCAGGGGGTATACCTTTTCCAGCACGAAAAGAACTTACTGAATAAATCTTGATTAAAATGGGTGAAAATGGCAGGAAATAGCAGTAGTTGAGGTGCGGACCGATAACTACAAAGTCACTAGTTGTTTGTGTTTAAGGGTGGACATGCCCTTTAGTTTCTTTAAAATAGCACCATAGCAGAACCGCCCTGAGTAACACAGAACGGATGGGAGGCATCAAAGGGAATTTCTCGTTTAGGATTATGAGCAGAATACTGTATTGCTTTTTCCTCAGGGGGACCCAGCCTCTCTGCTTGCTACATTTGATTTGAGTTGATGAGTACAACAAAATGCTGTTGAAGTTCTCATCTCCAGGTCATGGTATATCTGTTGTTTCAATTAGATCAACTGGACTTGAATGTAGTTCTTGAAGACGTTTCGCTAGTCATCCGACATGGCTTTCTCAATTCAGAATGACTGTAACAAGAATCTGTGGCAATTATGTACCTGGAAAATCCCAATGAGCATATCACAGCAAGGTGTTAACAAAGGGGGGTGTGATATTAAAAACTTGTGGATACCAGACTGGGCCTTAAACTTGTTTTTTTGGAATATCAGACTGGGCCTTTGTCAAAAGAAAGTAGAAGGAAAGAAAAGAACACGAATACCAACAGTTGAAGGGGAAAAAGCAAGACAGGGAGGAAGAAGGAAAGAGAACATGCGTAATTCCATATGTAGCGGATGTCTCGAGAATATAAGAAGAATTTTCAAAAAAACATCGTATCCGGTCTGCTTTAAACCGAACAAAACACTGAGGCAGGCAATTGGTACATCCGAAAGACCCAATACCAAAACACAAGAATAGCGACATCATATATGCAGTGCAGTGCAGTGAAGAAGCTCTGGATTTGATGTGGGGGAGACCAAAACAGCAACTGCATCCAACGTATGGCCCAGCACCGAAGAGCCAAATTCCTCTAATAAAGAAACCAAAGGGCTAAATAGAGGTGGGGGGGGTTTCGACACCAACTGTATGCCATGTACATTGTTGTTTTTTAAACACCTACTCTGCGGAATTCCTAAACACCTCTAGCACTATCCAACACAACCCTTAACACCTGGCTTTTGTGATATGCTAATTGGGATTTTCCAGGGGGGCACAAATTTGCCACAGATGAGTGTACAAGTTCATGTCTGAATGAGAAAGCAGTCGGAATTGACTAGCGAAACGTCTTCAAGAACTACATTTTCAAGTCCCAGTTGATCTATTTGAATAAAAAACGATAAGTCCAACAAAGTTTTGAACGGTCTTCCCCAAACATCTAAGGCGGGGTACACACCAGCTGATTTTCGGAGGACAATTTCACGGCATTAGGACGGGGCCGAAAGTTGGCCCGCCCCTGGTGTGGGCGGGCGTGCCGTTTGTCAAACCTCAATCATTCGTTCGTTCGATCAGATGAAAGAAACTGATCGGACGTTGTCGGAAAATTATGATCGATTGTGCGGTTTCCCTATTTTTTTTTTTTTTTTTTTTGTTTTTTTTTGGAACGCTCGATTGATCGTTCCACATTTTCGTCGACGGACATTTGTCTCGGGACGAGCGCCCGCTCTTAGTGAGAGCTCATCGCGAACAAATTGTCCCTCAAGTTGTACCCAGCCTTACACCTTGATGACGCCCCCTGTTGTAACGGTATAAAGGATTTTAATTTGGTACCTAGATATATGTAATTAGTTACATACTGTTTCACTTTACTTCAGCCTGTTAGTAGAGATGTTAATTTAAAGTTCTAAATTTCCTATATGAGCATTGTCTTTCACAGATGAGAAGTTCTACTAGGAAAAGAATGCGTTGTGGATCGGGATATCTAATAACCCAGAGAGCTCATTTTGGAGATGAAGGTAATGGGAAAAGCTTAGGGAATATTGACCATGATATAGTGTCATTTAATATAGGTTGCAGAAAAGCAAAACTAAAGTGCACTGGCTTCTTAACAAAAAAACTTGTAACTTTAGGAAAGCTAATTATGCTTTTAAAGGAAATCGTCTTGCTCAATAGACTGGGGGGAACTGTTTATAGGAAAAGATACGGAGCAGATGTGGACCACTTTTAAGGGATATTAAACTAAACATTTCCAATCCGGTTTACCTTTCGGAAACAGTGTAAAAAAATAGGGTCCACTCCTGCATGGCTAAATGCTCAGGTAAAGGGAAATGGACAAAAAAGAAAAGGGTTTTAAAATTTTGAAAGCAGAAGGCCACAGAACAGGCTACAGGGACTTCAAAAGTTGGCTTTATAAAGAGTGCAGAACGCAATTTTAAACAGCTTAATAGAAAATGAAATACGGATTGCCGAAACAAAGCAATGTCCAACCCCAAGATGTTTTTTAAGTATATAAATGGTTAAAAAAATGAGGATGAGAATGGGGACCATTAACTAATGGAGCTGAGGTGGTTTGTAGAGGATTGCCGAAAAGGCTATCTGCTAAAAGTTTTTTTTTACATCGGTTTTTACTTTGAGACTCCTTTTACAGTAGGGATTGTAACAATGTGCAGGGAGGAAATGAAGAGTTTTCACATGGATAACAGAGGATATGTACGGAATCAATTAGACAAAGTTAATATTCAATTAAAGCGCCAGGACCAATGGATTGCATCCTAGGATTTAAAAAGAGCTTAGTTCAGTTCTAGCAATGACCACTGTTGTCTCATTTGTCCAGATTCGATTTTGTCTGGGGATGTTGCCGCTGGATTGGGAAAAAAGACAATGTAATCAAATATTCAAAAAAGTTAGTCGTTAACAGCCTGGTAACTATAGACCTGTACGCCTAAAACAGTGGCTAGGGAAGGTGATGGAAACGTGTTAAGGATCATACCTTGACTTTGTCTCCAGAGAGTCATCTATTAGTAGTAGTCAGGCATGGATTTATGAGAAATAGATCATGCCAGACAAAGTAATTGGTTTTTATGAAGAAGTGAGTAAGAAGTTGGACTCAGGCACAGCGTGGATGTGGTATATTTGGATTTTGCAAAAGCCTTTTGATACTGTGCACATAGACGACTAATGTATAAAACTGAGGACTGTTGGCCTTGAAGAAAACATTTGTTCATGGATAGAGAACTGGTTATTGGACCGCAAACAGAGAGTGGTGGTTAATGGAGCTACATCTATGTGGGCTAAAGTTCTAAGCGGAGTGCCTCAGGGTTCTGTATGGGGCCGCTTCTGTTTAATCTGTTTATAAATGACTTAGAGGGGGCATTGAGAGCAAGGTCTCTGTGTTTGCTGATACACTAATTATGCAGAGCTTTGGAAACTTCCAATGATGTGCAAGTGCTGCAAGCAGACCTAGATAGTTTATCAAAATGGGCAGCAGAATGGCAGATGAGATTCAATGTTAGATAAATGTAAGGTGATGCATTTGGGATTAATTAATCCCTGTGCCACTACACCATAAATAACTCTGTGTAAGTCATCTGAATGGAAAACGATTTGGGGGTTCTGGTAGATAACAGACTAGCTGTAGCAACAATGCCAGGTAGCAACAGCTAGAGCTAGCAAGATATTGTCTTGTATAAAAGGGGAATGATTCAAGAGAGAAAAATATTATTCTCCCTCTTACAAGGCACTGTAAGGCCTCATTGGAATGGTGCGTGCAGTTTTGGAATCCCATATACAAAAGGGACATCTTGGAAATTGAGGCAGTTCAGAGAAGGGCAAACTAAATTAATAAGGGGAATGGAGGGGTTGAATATGCAGGGCAGATTAGACAAGTTAGGGCTGTTTACATTGGAGAAGCGGCGGTTGCGGGGGACATGATAACCTTATACAAATATATTAATGGCCCTACAATGAATCTCTGGTGCATTCTTACTAATAGGTCATATCAGAGGACACGTGGAAATCCTTTAAGGTTGAAGAAAAGAAGTTTCATCTTCAGGTTAGGAAGGTTTCTTCTACGGGATGAGTGTGTGGTAATGGCAAGTTCATTGAATAACTTTAAAAAAGGCCTGGATAAGTTTCTAAAACAAAAAATTTGAGAATTACTGGTATTAATGCATATAGATCTGGTTGATCCAGAGATACTTTCCGATTGCCGTTGGAGTCAGGAAGGAATTTTCCCCCCCTTTTTAGCTGGGGTTTTTTGCCTCCTCTGGATCAACTGTTAGGTAGGGTTAAAAAAAAAAAAAAAAAAAAAAGAAGGTTGGACTTGATGGACGTGTCTTTATTCAACCTTATTAAGTTACTATGTACTATGTTACTATGTTAAACTATGTTACTGTATGAGCATGTAAAGCTGTTCAGGAAACTCTTTAATTCACATCGGGAAACATTTCCTTGAGGTAATGGTATAAGAATTTTTTTTTTAAATTATGTTGTTTTTAAGATCACTAGGGATACAGTGTCTTCATGGACACCATCTGGATAGTATGGAGTTTAATTATTATGCCTTTCTATGGGGGATAAAAGGGGGAAATCCATGAGCAGGAAGTGCAAATGGAAGTAGCTGTGACCAGACAAAGAGCGTGACAATGTCCCAAGCAGGAGGCCTGAGTTTAATCCCATCATTTAGAATGTTTACAGTGGAGTAGGGAAGCTGCGTCTGTGGGAGTACAATCTTCCATCAATATCGGACTCTTAGGCTTTCACATAATTGAATTCAGGAGCAGAAGATTGCGTCTCTCGTAATTGAATTTTGGTTGGGGAATGTTGAACCATAAAAGAACAAAGATTAGAAGCAGGAAAAAACATTCTAGATAGTCTTGTTGTAATCGCAGAGTAAGTCAGACAGTTACAGGGATATTGTAGTTTCTAACATATCATTGGCATGTGTGCCAGAATAAAACCTTAAAAGTGGACCTTTTTCCAGTATAAAAGCACCAGGAAATTCCAATATGTTTTCAGATTGTATTTTTACACTGGCCTGTTTCCTTTGGACCTTTTCAAGAGTTTCTATTTCTGTAGTTCAGCCATCAAACACTTGGAATGTGTCAAGGGCATTGAGGTTGGCAAAGGGTGGAGGTGTATTTATTAACATTGGCACTAATCCTTACACCAAGTAAAAAATAACACATGCTCTAAAGGGTTTTTCTAGAATAAAACATTAGTGGTGACAGTAGTAACCACCCAACCAAATCTGCTGTCAGGCCAGTGTTCCTGAACTGCACCATGATATGTCCCCAAAAAATAATGTAACTGTCATCTAGCCCCCCACGACATCATCTTATACCCACAAACTCTTTTTGGAACGGCCTTCTAAGTCCTTTGCACCTGAATTCCATATTGCAGAAAAGTGCAAGTAAATTACCTAACAACTCTTCGTCTCAAACCGTTCTTTTCACTGATTGTTAAAGGAAAAGCATATCACACACCATACCAAAGGGAACAATAAGAAAGATTCAATCCCATTGGAGGAGGATTAAATGGAAATTGCCCTGAAGCCAACCTTAAAGAATGTTGTTGAAAAATTCTCCTGCTTAGGTAGAAATGTCTAACTAGTAAATATGATACACATTTATGATGAGTAGTAGCAGGATTCATTATCTGAACCTTAGTAAGGATTTGATATATCATTACATAATGTCCCCTGCTCTCTTTAAAGGTAATCCATTTGAATCCTTGGTTTTGATTCTCCAATCATACCGTGCCATCCAAAGCTGCTAAAAGGGACAGTAGTAGTGAATTTCAGCAAAAAAACACTAAATTCTCATAGAACTGTAGTAACCATGGAAAAGTTTTTCCCATTGCGAAATCCTTGCACGGTAGTACACTTGATATGACATTTTCAAGGTAAGGGTGTAAGATATGACACATTTAGCCCGTAATAAGGGAAAATTACTTAATAGCTGTATCCCTACAGACATGATGTCATTGAATTTTTAAAAAGTTTTTAAGCTGGAAATGTCTCTGGCCAGCTGTAGTAGTAAGTTACAGGTTTTATGACAAATGATGGTATTTTACAGTGGCTTACAGTATGGCATGCAGCATTATGAGTTTTTAAAAGCCCAGGTTGGGAAGGACTGCTGAGATATGGCTCTAACTCTGGCACACGTGGGAACATAAAAACCTTAACTGCTGTCTAAACTCAGAGGGAAATATAAAAACACCATTAGAATTATTGAGGACAATTCAAGATAAAAATCTAGAAATGAGAAATTACTTTTTGTTAAATTCAGGACACATGAGAAATGCAGAAAGTAAGAAATAGATAGATAAGATAGGACATATATAATTATAATTATGCTAATGAAGATTAATAGACATAAGATAAACGTAACAGGTAAATGAGGAATAAGCACTTTGAAAGCACGAACCCTTTGTGCTTACTGATTTGGATTCATTTCTCAGTACAAACATTTACAGGGCAGAGGCATGTGGGTAGCATATACAGGGGCAACTGCATACATAGAGATGTGTGCATGTGGGGGGTCTGTCTTCATTTAGATTACAATGGACGCTATCGTAGAATAGATCGATTCGTCAAATAACGATCTGTTTGTAGAACACTGATCATATTGTAGGCGATCGTAAAAAAAACACGAGAACGTATTTGAGAAATATGTGGTCCATGGATCCTTAAACGGTTGACGTGTTGCCTCCAGATGTTGAAAGATACAACTCCCAGCATTCCTTAACTACTATGGAAGCCAGGGAATGCGGTGAGTTGTAGTTGCAACACATCTGGAAGGTACATAGTAGCATATTTATGAAAACCACAGATTGTATGCACTGCTAAATACAGATGGCAATTACTGAAGTAGATTTAATAATTGGCTAACACTGCAATATCACAGTGCTAATTAGCAAAGCACAGAATTTGTAGATATAGTCCATGAATTATCTATGGCAGTATACACCAATTACAGTAAATGTCCCTTGGCCCTGTAAACCACCTTATGATTCGTTTAAGATGCGCAACGTGCACGAGAATAAAGAAACCCTAGAAAAAATTGACAGAATCTAGTGCGGTTTGCTATTTTATTTATTGGGTTGGCTTCAAACTCCAAAAATAGTCAACAACAGACCTTAGTCCACAAGAATTCTCTCTTTTTTATGCCCTTTCATTGCCGATGTGCTTCCCCAACAACACAATTCATTGATAGATTCTCAACTTGCCCCTCTGGTTATTTAAAGTGATCAACTTTCAGAATATCAGGAAAAAAGAATAATGATGGCAATGTCTCCTTATGGCCATTAATATATATAGCAACGAAAGTCTCCTTTGTCTAGGGGTATTTGCAAAACAAACCCAAGTCACTTTTATCCTCCTGAGAGTTCTAAGGGCAGTGTCCATGATCACTTTTAGCCGGGCACAAGCCGGACAGATTGTAACTTCTTTCGTTGTCCTTCGGTACCATTGCACAAGCCTTATTAAGTTGTCACTGTGCGCACAGTTGTAATGCTGTTCATAATTTTACAACTCCTTTGTGGTATCATCAGCCTGATTTGTTGTGCAGTTTGTGAAAGTGCTTAGACAAGTGTAGGTCTGCATATCACCTACTGATCACTATTGTTCACTGAAAGAGAAGATTGTCATTGCATTTTAAAAATTGGACACAGCTGTATGATCCTCAAACAGATTCTGGGTTAAGACCTTTGTGGAATGATCCCCATTTAGAGTCAGCACTGAAGAATTAGTTTTTGGCTAATCTTTGCTTCTTAATATAGTTCAGCATTAGCAGCTTGTTCTTCAAACAAATAGGCCCACCTCTCCAAACAATGTACACTTTTAAAATTATGTTTGTTGCCAATGTTAAAACATTGTCCTGTTAAGAAGCTGGTCCTGCTTTTTCCCCTGCTCTTGTATTTCAGAAAAATACTTTGCTTTGTTTTGAATAAGGAGGATCTGGTGTTGGCTTTATCGTGTTTTCTTACCATGTACACTTATGAGATTTTAATTGATTTTTATTCATAGGGTCAAACTATTTTTTAGCATTGAAAATAGCAGGATGAATGAAAAAAATAACTCTTGGAGAAGAGAAAATCCTTATCCCACATATGGCACAAGGTCTAAGCTGGGTAATGAACGAGAAAGGGACAATTCTGTGACTTTATGGGTGAGGGTGATTGTGTGGTTACCGCATGAATGAGCGATTTGATGCCAGGCAAACATGTCAGTCCCGAACATTCCCTATGCTGTTGGTATAGGTAGATTGGTTCAGGACTGTTTGTACCCTTGTATTTGAAAAATACAGATAGAATCTACAGATCTGTCTGTCATTTTCCAGAGAGTGGTACCGTGTGTAACCAGCTTTGTAAACTATGAAACCTATTGTCATTTTTCCAGAGATTGGTATCGTGTCGTACCAAGCTGTGTAGGCTATTAACCTGTCTGCATTTTCCAGAGATTGGTCCGTGTTTTGTACCGCTGTAAGCTCATGAACCTGTCTGTCATTTCCAGAGAGTGGTTACAGTGTGTACCCGTGTAAGCTATGAAACCTGGTCCATTTGCCCGAGATTGGTACGTGTGTAAACCAGCTGTAAGCTATGAACTGTCTGTCATTTTCAAGAGATTGGTACCGTGTGTAACCAGCGTAACTATGAACCTGTCTGTCATTTTCCAGGAGATTGGTTACCGTGTGACCCAGTTTAAGCTATGAACCTGTCTGTCATTTCCAGAGTTGGTACCGTGTGTACCCAGCTGTAAGCTATGAACCTGTCTGTCATTTTCAAGAGTGTATAGGTACCGTTGTGTACCCAGCGTAAGCTATGAACCTGTCATGTCATTTCAGAGATTGGTACCGTGTGTACCCAGCTGTAAGCTATGAAAACTTGTATGCTCATTTTCAGGAGATTGGTACATTGTACCCAGCTGTAAGCTATGAACCTGTCTGTCATTTCCAGAGATTGGTACCGTGTGTACCCAGCTGTAAGCTATGCCTGTCTGTCATTTCCAGAGAAGATTGGTTACCGTGTTGTACCCAGCGTAAGCTATGAAGCTGTCTGTCATTTCCCAGAGATTGGTACCGTGTGTCTCAGCTGTAAGGCTATGAACAATGTCTGTTCATTTTCAAAGAGAGTGGTACCGTGTGTACCCAGCTGTAAGCTATTGAACCTGTCTGTCATTTTCCAGAGATGGTCCCCCGTGTGTACCCAGCTGTAAGCTATTGAACCTGTCTGTCATTTTCAAGAGATGGTACCGGGTTACCCAGGCTGTTAAGCTAGTGACCGCTGTCATTTTCCAGAAGATTGCGTAGCGGTGTGTACCCAGCTGTAAGCTAGAAACTGTATGTCATTTCCAGAAGTTGGACCGGGTGTACCAAGCTGTAAGCTTATGAACCTGTCGTCATTTTCAGAGATTGGTTACCGTGTAGACCAGTGTTGTAAGCTACTGAACTGTCGTCATTTTCCAGAGATGGTTACCGGGTGTGGACCCAGATGTAAAGCTAGAAACCTGTCTGTCATTTTCAAGAGATTGGTACCGTGGTGTACCCAGCTTGAGCTATGAACCTGTCTGTCATTTTCCAGAGATTGGTCTGCGTGGTACCCAGCTGTAAGCTATGACCTTTGTCTGTTCTTTCCAGAGATTGGTACCGTGTGTACCAGCTGTAAGCTATGAACCTGTCTGGTCATTTTCAAGAGGATTTGGTACCGTCGTGTACCCAGCTGTAAGCTATGAACCTGTCGTCTGTTCCAGAGATTGGTGCCGTGTGTACCGCTGTAAGCTATGAACCTTGCGTCATTCCAGGATGGTACCGTGTGACCCAGCTGTAAGCTCTGAACCTGTCTGTCATTTTCCATGAGAGATTGGTGTGCCGTGTTACCCAGCTGTAAGCTATGAACCTTTCTGTCATTTACAGAGATTGGTACCGTGATGACCCAGCTGTAAGTATGAACCTGTCTGGAATTTTCAGAGATTGGTTTACCGTGTGTAACCCAGCGGTAAGCTATGACCTGTCTGTATTCAGAGAGTGGTGCCGTTTGTACCCAGCTGTAAGCTATGAACTTTCTGTCATTTCAAGAGATTGTACAGGTGCACCCCCGCTTTAAGCTATGAACCTGTCTGCCATTTCCAGAGGGATTTGGTAACGTGTGTACCCAGCTGTAAGCTATGAACCAGTGCCATTTCCAGAGATTTGGTACCGGTGTACCCAGATGTATCTAGATGAACCTGGCTGGCATTTTCAGAGATTGGACCGTGTGTACCCAGCGTAACTATGAACCTGTCTGTCATTTTCAGACATTGGGTACCGTGTGTACCCAGCTGTAGCTATGAAACCTGTTCTGTCATGGTCCAGGTAGATGGGGTACCGTGTTGTAACCAGCTGTAAGCTATGCACCGTCTGTCATTTTCCAGAGATTGGTTTTACGTGTGTACCTGCTGAAGCTAGGAACTGTTCTGTCATTATCCAGAGATTGGTTACGGGTGTTATAACCAGCTGTAAGCTATGAACCTGTCTGTCATTTTCCAGAGGATTGGTACCGTGGTACCCAGCTGAAGCTATGAACATAGTCTGTCATTATCCAGAGATGGTACCGTGTGTAACCAGCTGTATATTAGAACCTATCTGTCATTTTCCAGAGGATTGTAACGTGTGTACCCAGCTTTAAGCTATGAACCTTGTCTTGTCATTTTCCAGAGTGTAACGTGTGTACCCAGCGTTAAGCTAGAACCTGTCTGTCAGTTCCGAGATTGGTATCGGTTGTACCCTGCTGTAAGTATGAACTTTCTGTCATTTATCCAGAGATTGGTACCGTTGTTTGTAACAAGCTGTAAAATATGAACCTGTCTGTCATTTTCAGAGATGGTACCGTTGTGTACCCAGCTGTAAGCTATGAACCTGTCTGTCATTACCCCAGGGATTGGTACCGTGTGTAACAGCTGTATATTTGAACCTATCGGTCATTTTCCAGAGATTGGTAAAGTGTGTACCCAGCTTTAAGCTAGGAACATGTCTGTCATTTTCCAGGAGGATTGAGTACCGTGTGTACCCGACTGTAAGCTATGAACCTGTCTGTCATTTTCCAGAGATTGGACCGTGTGTACCCAGCTGGAATATGAACCTGGCTGTAATTTTCCAGAGATGGTACCCGTGGGTACCCCCAGCTGTAACTATGGAAACCTGTCTGTCATTTTTCCAGAGATTTGGTAACATGTGTACCCAGCTGTTAATGCTATGAACCTGTCTGGTCATTTCCAGAGGATTGTCACCGGTGTACCCAGCTGTACTATGAACCTGTCTGTCATTTTCCAGAGATTGGTACCGTGTGTACCCAGCTGTAAGCTATGAAACCGTCTGTTATTCCCAGAGAATTGGTTTACCATGTTACCCAGCTGGAAGCTATGAAGCTTCGTCATGTTTCAAAGAGATTGGGTTACCGTGTGTACCCAGCGTAAGCTATGAACTGTCTGTAATCCAGAGATTGGTACCCGTGTGTACCCTGCTTGTAAGCTATGAACCTGTCTGTCATTTTCCAGAAGTGTGTTTACCGTGGGTACCCAGCTGTAAGCTAGAACCTGTCGGTCATTTTCAGAGATTGCGTACCGGGTGTACCCAGCGTAAGCTATGAACCTGGATGTCATTTTCCAGAGATTGGGAACGTGTGTACCCAGCTTGTAAGCTATTGAACCTGTGCTGTAATTTTCCAGAGATTGTACCGTGTTGTACCCAGCTGGAAGCATATGAGCTGGTCGGGCACTTGTCCAGAGTTGGTTACCGTGTGAGGTACCCAGCTGTAAGCTGATGAAACTGTTATGTCATTTTCCAGAGGATTGGTACAGTGGTGTACCAGCTTTAAGCTATGAACATGTTGTCATTTCCAGAGTTGGTAACCGTGTGTTACCCAGCTGAGCTATGAACCTGTCTGTCATTATCAGAGATTGGTGTATCGTGTGTAACCAGCTGGAAACTATGAACTGTCTGGCATTTTCAGAGATTGGTTTACCGTGTGACCCAGCTGTAATCTATGAACTGTCTGGTTCCATTTTCCAGAGATTGGTGGACAGTGTGTACCCAGCTGTAAATCTGTAAAGCTATGAACCTGTCTGTCACTTCCCAGAGATTGGGTACCATGGTGTACCCAGCGGTAAGCTATGAAGATGATGTCATTTCCCAGAGATTGGTACCATGTGTACCCAGCTGTAAGCTATGAACCTGTCTGTTCATTTTCAGAGACTGGTACCATGTGTACCCCAGCTGTAACTATGAAGCGCTGTCTTTTCCAGAGATTGGGACCGTGGTACCCAGCGTAAGCTATTGAACCTGTCTGTCATTACCAGAGATTGGTAATGTGTACCCAGCTGTCGCTATGAACCTGTATGTCATTTTCCAGAGATTGGTACCGTGTTTACCCAGCTGTTAAGATATGAACCTGTCGTCATTGTCAGGATTGGGACGTGTGTAAACCAAGCATGTAAGCTATGAACCTGGTCTGTCATTTCCAGAGATTGGGACCGTGTGTACCCAGCTTTAAGCTAGGAAACCTGTCTGTCATTTTCCAGAGATTGGTACCGTGTGTACCCAGCTGTAAGCTATGAACGTCTGTCAATTTCCCAGAGATTGGTACCATGTGTACCCCGCTGTAAGCTATGAAGATGTCTGTCATTCCCAGAGATTGGTACCGTGTGTACCCAGCTGTAAGCTCTGAACCTGTCGGTCATTTTTCCAGAGATGGTACATGTGTTGTACCCGCTGTAAGCAGGGACATGTCTGCATTTTCCAGAGATCTGGTACCGTGTGTACCCATGCTGTAAATCTATGAAACCTGTATGTCATTTTCCAGGATTGGTACCAGTGTACCCAGCTGTTTAAGCTATGACCTGTACTGTATTGCCAGAAGATTGTACCGTGTGTAACCCAGCTGTAAGGCTATGAACCTGTATGCATGTTCCAGAGATTGGTTAACGTGTGTACCCAGCTGTAAGCTATGAACCGGTCTGTCATTTTCCCGAGGATTGGTGTAAGTGTTACCAGCTGTAAGCTATGAAGCTGTCTGTCATTTTCCAGAGATTGGGTACCGTGGTACCCTGTAAGTTATGGAACCGGTATGTCATTTTCCAAGATTTGTCCCGTGTGTACCCAGCTTTAACGCTATGAAACCTGTCTGTCATTTTCAGAGATTTGGTACCGTGTGTACCCAGCTGTAAGCTGATGAACCTGTCTGTTCATGATCCAGAAGATTTGGTACGTGTGTAACCAGCTGTAATAAAATATGAACCTGTCATGGCATTTTCCAGAGATTGGTTACCGTGTGTACCCAGCTGTAATCTATGAACATGTCTGTCATTTTCCAGAGATTGGTACCGTGTACCCAGCTGTAAGCTCTGAACTTTCGGTTCACTTCCCAGGAGATGGGTACCATGTGTACCCAGCTGTAAGCTAGTGAAAGCTGTCTGTCATTTCAGAGATTGGTACCATGGTGTACCCAGCTGTAAGCTAGGAACCGTCTGTCATTTTCAGAGATGTACCATGTGTACCCAGCTGTTAAGCTATGAAAGCTGTCTGTCATTTTCCAGAATTTGTACCGTGTGTACCCAGCTGTAAGCGATAACCGGTGTACATTGCCCAGAGATTGGAACCATGTGTACCCAGCTGTAAGCTATGAACCTGTCTGTCATTTCCAGAGATTGGTACCGTGGCACCCAGCTGTAAGATATGAACCTGTCTGTCATTTCCAGAGATTGGTACAGGGTGTACCCAGCTGTAAGCTAGAACCGTCTGTCATTTACCAGAGATTGGTACCGTGGGTACCCAGCTTTAAGCTATGAACCGTCTGTCATTTTCCATAGATTGGTACCGTGTGTACCCGCTGTAAGGATATAACCTGTCCTTTTGGGGGTTTCAGTTCCAGAGATTGGGAACGTGTGGTGTACCCAGCTTTAGCTATGAACCTGGTCGTCATTTTCCAGAGATGGTTACCGGTTTACCAGTTAAGCTATGAACCGTCTTCATTTCCAGAGATTGGTACCGTGTGTACCCAGCTTAAAGCTATGAACTGACGTTAAATTAATTTTATCTGAACCAATTGACAAACAACCATTTTGTCTGAATATCTACTGTTTGTACATTTTCTGGCAGATATTGTTCTTACCAGAAAGTGATCTTTCTGGTAAGGTTGCTTATTGATTGCTTATAGATATCAGGGAGCAATTCTATTCTTCTGTGCTGCAGGAGTGCTCTGGATTTTCCATCCCTTCTTCGTTAATACAGAGCAGGTTGTTTAGCCAGTGACTAGCAGCCTGTTTGTAAATTAGTCTATAGATATTTGTTTTTGGAATGATTGTTCCAAATTACCAATTATCTGTATTCTGTTAATAGGCTTAAAGGATCTCCACTCGTATTTTGAAGATTTGGGAATCCAGTTCTATGAAGAAACAGGAGGTATGGGAGCTTGCCTTACCTTCGTTCTTCAAAGAACAAACAGGAGCCAGGGAGAGAAGGAAAAAGAACTTACCTGCTCGCTCGCTCCCGGCGCTTGTCTGACAGGTCCTGATGGACCTTGTTTCTATGCGCATAGATTGCGCATGACATAGAAGACAAGGTCCATAGGGACCGTCAGACTAAACACCGGGGGAGCGAGCGAGGCGGGGTAAGTTTTACCTTCTATCGGCTCCTGTGTGTTCTATTGAAGAACGGAAGGTAAGGCCAGCTCCTTTACCTCCCCGTTCTTCAATAGAAACTGGATTCCCAAATCTAAAAATACGAGTGGAGATACCCTGTAAAGGTCCCTACACTAAAACAACTACGAACTTAATGGAGGGTACACCAATCTAATAGTTTTTGGCCGAACAGATTTCACGGGCTCTGAAACATATCGGCTGGCGTGGGGCATGGGTTGGAGTAGTATGGAACAGTATGGGGTTTGGAGCAGTATGGAGCTTGGAGCAGAATGGAGCAGTATGGATGTTGTTGGAGCAGTATGGAGTAGTATGGAGCTTGGAGCAAAATGGAGCAGTATGGACATTGAAGCAGTATGGAGCTTGGAGCAGAATGGAGAGTATGGATGTTGGAGCAGTATGGATATAAAAAAAACAATGTGCTTAACATTACAGTAATTGATTTTAAGTTCACCTGCTCTAACCTGAACATTGACCTTTAATGAAAGAGTGTGTACAATTTATTTTTATATGCGGTAAAGACAATAATGCAACTTGTATTCCGATAATTTTATGAGCCACATGGTGTTTGGACTGGTTCAGTACAAGTGTGATCTGGGAAAAGAAAAAAATGGTCCTGACCTAAATTCTTTAGGGCAGTAAATGGGCTTTGCCTCTTATTAAGACAGCCTAAGTTATCATGCTGAGTGTGAATTACTGCATACATGTCACAAATTGTGTTAGCTATATAATCAGAAAATTAGGCGCCAGTGGATATTCCTTTATATAAGAAGTTACTTCTCACCTTTATTAAATGTGATTCATGAAATGTGGATTCAAATTGTAAGTTGGTGGGATTTGTCAGTCATATGAGTTTCATTTTATTTAAAATTGCACCCGGAGGAATTATGAGGGCAGAGGAAGATACAGGATTAATAATCTAATAAATAGCAACAGTTAGTAAACTATTCAAAAAATAATTTAACATTGACTAACACACAAAGGAGTAGGTACTAAGATAAAGTTAGGGCGTTCAAATAAAACCCAATGGAATTCTAGTGGACACGCTTTGCAGTTATAATGAACCACATTATCTAAAGAAATAGACATAGGAATCTGAACTAATGATTCCACCAAGAGGAAGCCCCAAGTCCTGCCTGTCAGTGTGTAGTTGTTTCCTAACCCTCTCAGTCTTCTGACTTTTATTAGCTTTAGAAGCTACAATAACACCTTGAATTAGGATGGTCCCTAACACCTTGTTGTTATATGCTTATGAGGTACATTCTAGGGTATTTATTGCCAACGATTCTTTGTACAAGTCATTCGGAATTGAGATCACCTCACATGACTAAGCATTCAATGATTTTAAACTACTGTTGATCTTTACTGAATAACACATTTACTCTCTTTATAAATTTGATAGATTTGTGTAATGACTGTTGTCCCAGAGCATTACCTTCAGGCACCTATAATCCGCTTTATCACTGTCGTCTCACCTAAGACAAGCTCCCGATCATCAGGAAAATTGTCGTGATGCTACTGAACACTGTCACCCCAGGACTTAGACACAAGGTCTAGATACTGAGGCGGTATACTCCAGGGAAAAACGGACACCAATAGGAGCAATTACAGGAACTGAAGACAAGGAAAAGGAAAACGAATACAAGGAAAACAATGAGAAGAAAAAGAAATTACGGACTAAGCGCAGGAACTAGAACTGGCTACTAGACCAATTTAGCAAGGACCACTAGCTTGGCTAAACCAAAACTATAACAGGCAATGAGCACAAAAGGAAACTGGCTTAGATAGGCCAGAGAGGAAAAACAATGGGGGAGAGGCGACAGAAGTCTGATGCAGGATTGGCTGAATTATTGGAATTCTTGTCCAATACTACAGCTTGCAGGGACGGGGGAAAGCAAGAGGTCCTGTGCGGTCCGTGCAGCACCCAGAAGAGGAGCTGAGCGGTGCGCGATCAGACGTGGAGGACGCCGAAAAACCCGCCGTGGGCAAAGGAAGCAGGTAAAGGACTGAGCCCTGACAATTTGTTGATCGAAAGTCAATCTATTTTAAATGTCTTAATATTTAATGACCGCATTAAAAAACAGGGTGAAAAGATGAAGAAAAATTAAAGGCCGATTTAAATTGTCATTTTGCAAAAATGACTTCCATGCCTCATTATTATGGGTAACAAACTTTCTTGTATTGGTATTGAAAACGTCCTGAAAACAGATGCAAAGCAGAGAGCAAGGGAGTTTAGTTCAGTTTGTTTGCATCCAGGACATTGTTTCTAATCTTCTTACATGAAAAAGGGTAATGTAAGGCAATATTTCCACAATTAATTATTCCCAAACTGGACTATGGTCACCAGCCTGGAGTTCTAGGAACATAAATAAATATTCCATGCTACAATGCTGAAGAGATCCTGGAAAGAGCCCTTATATTAGGATATATTTTGTCGAATGACTTTATAAGTAGTATCCACATGGATATGAATATTGTCAAGTATGCTGAATTTAGAGCAAGTGTGAGGTGCTAATGTACATATGCTAAGTCTTTGGGTACAGTGCATTATATGCAATAATTGTTAGAATAAAGTTCTTTGTTGCTCCAGGCAAAACACATTGGTTCAAACAAACAATTAGTTTAAATATTGTTTGCAGGAAAGTAGAGTAATGGGACATGTCTAGGTACACCGGAGTAAACTTGCTGTCCTCCAGATGTTCGAACTACAACTCCCAAACATCTCTGAGAGGGGGGGGGCCGCAAGTTTCCGCAAGTTTGACATCTTGGTCTATTGTGCACAAACCTTTAAATATGACCTTTTGTGAATCCTTCAAACACCCCCAGGGGATGTGCTAAAATGAATAATCTTACCGTAATCAGGAATGTCAGTCAAAGGCGCCCGGTGGTGCCACAACCAGAAGGCACTACGTGTTTGCTGTGCTTGCTCAAAATGAGGCCAGATGAGGCCAGTTACCCAGGTGGCATTGGACCGGGTTCTGGTAAGTAGTTTAACTGCATCTTTGTTGTGAATGGCAGTAAATGTTTTTCATTTTTAACCCCAGACATTTTCTACCTGCCCCTTGTCCTAGACCCCAGAGTCAATAGATTTACCACATTGAGGAATCCTGATACAGTGGGACAAAAGGTGTAGTGCTGAACTACATGATCACACATACTGGAAAACTGCCCTTCTGAAATACATGGAAAAAACATTATGTCAACCCCCAGTAATTATAGTATAATGGGAGATTAGGTCACACTTTTATGTACTTTGCGATAATTGGACAGGGAATAAATAATCCGTGTTAATAAGTAAATTACCTTGAATCTTTTTTTTTTTTTTCTTTTTTTTTTTGAACATTTGGAGAAATTAAAGTTAATTGTTTTCAGTTATGCCTGATGTGGTTTTCTATTGCCTTAATGACAAAGGAATAAAGATGGCAACCAAAAGTGGTTGAGAGACAGCAAAACTATAAATTATTCTAATTTTAGATTGACGTAATTATATTAAATTATTACTACAGTTGTTTTCTTCTTGTTACACAATAAAAGTGGTACTGTCATTTGCAAATGCTCCTGGCATCCTTACAGACAATGTGAATATCTTGTTGAATGGCTAATGAGTCTGAACATTTTTATCATCATAACATTTTTTTATCTCTTGCAAGGTTGTTGGAGACAGGGGGTCTGTCTGGCTTTGAATTACGGAGACATACAGGGAGGCGGTACTGTAAAGCTTCATTCCTCTTAACCACCCAAATGTAGGTTTTACCTGTAAAGAGGATGGCAGCAATGGACAGCAAATTGAAATGTATTTTGTATATTATGGAGGTTTCTTGACAATTACTTGGTTGTGTGGTGCATATACATATCTTATATGTCTATATACTGTCCTTATTGATAATGGGATTAAGATATTTATGCAATATAGGCTCTTTATACAAAGCACAGGGTTATGGCTTGTCCCTTTAAATAGGGAGGAGAGGGAGGGACTTGCATCACTCATTTCTTCTGAGAGTAAGGAGAAACATGTCAAAGCCACTCCTCTGTGTCCCCACTGCATGAATATATTCATTATGGGATTTTTAAAAAAAGGTAACCTTTCCTGAGTAGCTTGCTTCCGTGTTTGAAAGCTGATGTGGCTCATAATGCAGTTTAGAAAGTTTTCTTGTCGCTACTATGATAATGTTAAAAGTAGATCTGTCTTTTCAGAGGGCTAGCTACGAAAATATATGATTACTTATGTAATATTACACATGTGTAAATAACAAATGTTATAATCTTAACAGATTACCCACTGCCGGACACTTACTTATTATTTAAGGTATGGAAAGGGTAAATCCAAAGTTCAAAACAATGTAAATGGTTCCTATGCACTCTATGCAGTCCAATGATGGGAGCAGACTACTCTTTAGTATCCTCCCTCAGGGGAATGGAATCACCAAAACGCTTGTACATTTGTTTGAGATAAATCAAAGTCAGAGATGTACCTTTTGAAATCACACACTATGTTTAGTGGCCTACACACAACGAAACAGGAAAGAGAACTAACCAGATTTGAGCCTTATCCTCAGGTGTAGGGGCGGTTCCGACAAATTGGCATTCCGGTCGTTGGGAATGGTGTGAAAGCCCAATCTGAAGTTATTTGTATGGCTGCACAGCCGAACCAATGGGGTAGTTGGGAGTGGTCAGATCCATGGTGCAGTATCATTGTGATTTGTCGACCAAACATTGCTGGAAATCGCCACATGTATGTCCCGTCTTAAAGTGATGTCTCCCTTATAAAAAAAATGTAATAATTATTAAGCCATAGGACTACATACTTACAAAGATACGCGATTATCCCACTGCGCTTAGGGCCTTTCACTCCCTCCACGCAGCTGCTCTGTTCGTTTTGTGTTTACTGAGCTGCCGCAGTGAGGAATTGTCCAGGAATGGGCAGTAAGTTGATTTGGGCCGTGACTAAACGTCAGTGGTCGAGACTGTTGCCTTACCTGGAAAGTGCAGATGGACTGAAGAGATAGGAAGTGAAGAAATAGAAGTGGCACTCTGTTGGCCCAGTCCACAATCCACTTACTTTAAGTGTATGTAGAAGCTAGCCAGGGCACTCCAGACTGACTTACTGGATGACATTACACGTCAGCAAGTCTCGCAGGAGTAGGGGATGAGAGGATAACAGGTGAGCAGAATATAACGTGTGAAAGGTAAGCTTTTGCCAATGGCTTTAGAAAAATAAGAGCGTAACATGTGTGGTAAGTACAATACATTCCCTTGGCTTTAAGCATATATGTTCTAGTCAAGGCATGATTATAAATCTGTCAAACTACAGCCCCCCATGCTATTACTGGGCTACAACTCACTATGTGACATTATGTGGGGAGCCTGTATATTGGAATTTGGGTTGCAGGTTGAACAAGTTGGAATCTTACACCTGACACTATTGTTGGGTTCCCTCTTCTCTAAAAGTTCGTACACATGTGCGATTGCGACCCACGATGTGTACGAACCTTCATTCGACCGATAATCAGCCCGTGTGTTGGGCCTTTATCAGACGAAATGGACGGTCGTTCTGGGATCCGCCAAGTGGTCATTCGGTGATCCCCGACCGAAGTCCGTTTCGGACCGATAAAGGCCCTACAACACGGACCGATTATCGGGACGTGGTGTAAGAACCTTAAAGATCATGTCCACCCTTTTAAAAAAAATGTTTAGATGTGGGAGGGCACCTTCCCCCGCCCCAACCGCATCAGATTTCAGAAAGTGCCCTTATAGTTACTTACCTTACCCCTTTCCCCGCCGCGCAATCCCGGCCCTCTGCTTACACTGAACGCAAGCAGGGAGCAGGGACCGGCCAGCCGCGTCCCTGATTGGCTAAGAGGAGCTAATCACGGACGCGGCTGCCGGCAGTTCAGGAGGCGGGGGAAGAGGGGTAAGGTAAGTAAACTATCAGGGGAGTCTCTGGAAAATGTAATAATGCGGTTGGGGCTGGGGGAAGGCAACCTTACTAATGGGGCAAAGGGTTTTGGTTTGTTGGTAGGGGGAGGGCTTGCAAAACGGGAGGGAGAGGGAAGGGGGGGGACTGCAGTGCGCAGGAACAAAATTCTCCTGGAGAGAGGCAGGAGGTTCTCCTCCAGGGCCAGTTTTTCAGACTTTGAGGGGGGGGGAATCCGGGAGGAACCATTTGGAGCTGGGATGTAAGGTTTGGATTTTATTACACTACAAAGTGGGGCCCGTTGGGGGGATTATAGTTTTGGGGGTGGACATGCCCTTTAAGGCTGGTTCATACACAGATTAACATTTTAGTTAAATCAATATATAATTTAATTGGTTACAAATTTATTCTTATCCACCCTTTCGCAGACTGCTCATCAATTTCAGATAATGGGAAATCATTTTCTCAATTCTATCCGCAGGTGCTTTTATCTTTAATTGGCTGAAATCTGCTCAAAATCAAATCAAAATCAACTCACCTCATGGAAGACCAGGCCCTGCATTGGATAAAGGGAAAAAAAGATATAAGGAGATGTTCAGCTATAACCTACCCTGGATCCCTAGGGACCAAAGTAGTAGCTGATAATATCCTTATAATCGGCGCGCTACTACGTAGTAGCGTGCTGATATACCCAGGAAGTGCAGTATAACCCCCTCGCTTCACCCCTTAAATCCTGCCCATGGCAAACTCATGGCTGGCCCACGGCTAACACTTACATTTTTAGATGAAGAGAAAGCGCCATCACCTTTACTATATGAACCAGAGTTGAGCTGCACCACAACTCTAAGTATCCAACCGATAGCCGCATTCTGTCCATTTCACTCCTCTTGCGCATTTAATCACCAGCCGCTATGACCGCGACTGCATCCACACACTAGATTAATGCGCGAGAAGAGTGAAACGCGACAGAATGCGGCTATCGGTGATACTTACAGTTAGTGGTGCAGCTCAACTCCGGTTCATATAGTAAAGGTGATGGCGGCTTCCTCTTCATCTAAAAATGTAAGTGTTAGCCGTGGGCAGGAGTCAGGGTAAGGCTGGATTTTTTTTCTGAGTTCCGAGCAAGACAAGTACCATGACAGGCTAGTGGAGGGTGATGGGGTGGCTTTGAATTAGGGTTAAGGGGTAGGTTATAATGGATATGTACCCCTATTGTTAAATTATATGGATATCAAAAGTCACCTCTGAGTTCCGTGCCCGGTAAAAAGGCACTCGGCCTGCGGCCTCATGCTTTTATATGGTCCCGAACTCATTGGTGACTTCTAAATCCTTATAATTTACAGTTAGGGGGTACATTATCCACTATATAAACACATGTGCCTAATTTATGTTGGGGAGGAAGGGTTGCAAGGCGACATCAGGCTGGTGTAAGTCTAGTTAGAATTACCGTGAAAGACCAGATAATTTTATGTAGCAGATTGTGGGAATATGAGATGGAAATGTGGTTCTGGGTTGAACAGAACAGAAACCATAATGAGAACTGTTTATCCTTTTACAAACAAAATAAAAACACAGCTGATTCCAAGCAGATTCCAGTGAATGTGTAGATGATTTGCATACTATGGATGCACCAACTCCCCATACCTGTGCATGGATAAGGTTATATGGAAGCCCCAAGCACTATCGGAAGCATTATAATACAGGGATTGCACATTTTTGTCTAGAACAGAGATGTCAAACCTATGCCTCCAGATTACAGCTCCCAACATGCCATGGTTGAGCATTCTGTATGGGCAGCTTAAGGCCAACAACATGTGAAAAGCGGGAAAATAACGCAGATCGCTTAATGTACCTTACGTGCATTTGCTCGCAATTTGCACATGATTGCTATGGAGAGCACATGCACTGGCATGCGATTTTCACAATCGGAAGTGTGTGTGGCCCAGCCCTAAATGATCCACTCTATCCACTTGTGTACAGTATGGCATGGAAACAAATGCAGAATATATTTTTCATTGTGGAGGTTGGGTACATTACCAAAGAAAAGAAATCTACTACAATACACATTGATTTCCCTCTCTGCCGAATAAACTCCTTTCAACGCTATGAAATGTATTTAAGCGCAGAAACATTTGGAGTGTACAGAGCATGACAGGGGAATCAACAAGATTGTGGATCTGTCATTTTGACTGTATAATTTATCTTGTCAGTTGGTTCCAGCCGTTATGCTCGTATATATTACTGTCAGAACAAAAAAAAACACAGATCTGATTTAATGCGCCTTTGCAGCACAAAAATTTCTGAGTTAACAATTTTGGTGTTATAGCGTTCTGAAGTTTTGGCAACTTCTTATGTTGTCTAGGAGAAGGGAGGATGAGAGAATGTAAGGACATAACAGAAAATAGCCAAGGGTGTTACAGCAGATTTAGGTAAGAACATAACATCTCTTGTTTGGAAGATGTTCACACTGCGTGGTTATTTTCAGAAAGTCAAACTTGATGTACGTTCTGAATTTAATAAAAATAAAAACATTTAAATAGGTGTTAAACTTCAGGTATAATTGATATAGATGAATTTCACCATAAGGTGGTTTTGCAAAAAAATTTCAAAGGAAAAATTCACTGGTTTTGTAAACAGCCAAACCTTGAGCTATTTCAATTCTATAATTCCCTGCAACACCATCAAACTATGTTCAGTAGGCCTACAACAACCAATCACAACGAGCCCCTGACTATAAAAAAAAAATCACTGTTTTTCACTCCAGCAGTCATCAAGTTATGCCAGCAATCAAACTCCTTCACCGGACTCCTTAAGGTTAGAGATGGATACTAATGGATGAGGGCTGGCATTCTCATGTTTTTTAAACAACACATAGAAATGATAATGGATTTTATAGAAATAATCCAATTCTGAAACATATTAATGAAAAAATGGACGAATGTACAGCTTGGGACAACAAAAAGATGATAAATGTGTTGCTTTCTCCATGTTACTGGGCTTTATCATGATTAAACCCAGGGTACATGGTGTGTGAAACATGTCAGAGATGTTTTTTTCCATTCAGTTGGCGTTTTTCATATGGAGAATGTAATGGTGTCTGGAGCAGCACATGCTCATGGTAAGGGATCTGCACTTTGTATTAACATGCGCCTTGCTTAACTATACATAGGAGGGCACCGAGCGCCTTAGGGATTTCTTATAGTGACAGTTTGAAATCACGAAACAAGGAATATGATTAGGGCACTAGTATATGTCTAATGCAGTATCTATACGTAACCCAACTGTCCTGGGGAGGTGGCAAGGTAGCCAAAAAAGCAAGATAAATAACAGAAACCACCGTGTCCCTTACATAATCTGAACACTCCATAGAACTGCAAAAAAAAAGTTCCTTCGTTACAAACTGGGATACATAGATAACACACACTGAAGATTAAAATCACTTAAAAATACAAATATACTCACATCATACTGTGCCTGATATAGTACAAATAAGTATGGATGTTGCACATATATGCAGATAGATAGTGGGGGGAAGTAAAAAGTGGTGCCTCAGTACTAATAAACAAGTAGTTCTCTAATGCACTAAACAGTCCAATGTACAGTGAATCACTGTCAATCGGGCAGGCAGATATAAGTAAGGCTTGTACAACCATCTCAGTAAAACAGACCACCCCTATATAAGGCAGGCCATGTGTGACTTGCAGAGGATGGTCAAGCGATGAAACTAATGTATGGGACGTTGCCCCATAAGATCAGGTCTCTCATACTCATTGTCCTATTTCCCTATATGCAGATCTAATTTCACTACTTTTACTTTTTTTTCCTGTGTCTTTTTGTCAATTATCAATAGCAATTTTTAAAATAATTTAAAGTAAAGTAAGCCTTTAAAAACATTTCTTGTGTGGCGGTATCACTCTACTTCTGCTCCTGTCCTTGTGGCCTGACCAATACGAGGACACTCCCATTAGTGGGTACTTTCATTGGTTGGGGGCTGGGTGGGAAAGGGGATTGTTTTCTTTAATGTATGAAATAACTATAAATGCATTCTGTCTCCATCAATTGATACCAGTAGTATCCATAAAACACAAAGATAAAATGCCAGTTTGGCATCTTTCTAGCAATATATTAACTGGCTACCAACAGAAAATAAATGACAATAGCCTAGATTTTGCTGCCTGTCATATGTTGCAAGGATGTGCTGAGTCAGTGATGTCTACTGTGCTTTTGTACCGCCTTTGGCAAAACTCAAAGATTCCTATCTATAGCAATCAATCTGTCAGCAGCCTAATAACCACAGCAGGGATCCAAGATACAAAGTTCGCTCACCATCATAGAAATGGATTTCTCTTTAAGGCAGCAGAATTAACCCTTAGCCAAACCCACAAAACAAATCTCATTTAAAAAAAAAAAAAAAAAAAAATTCATCCTTCGTAATTTATGATATTGACATTTCGCTTTACAAGAAACAGACACAATGAATTGGTATGAGCTCTAAGTGTTAGGACAGAACATTTTGTAGAAGAATCTGGTGTTTAAATGTCATTATAGTGGGAAAGGTCAGTCATTTACTATAAAGTTTGAATAGAAAATAGCAGTACACAATATAATATATACCTGCAGACTGGTCTGTAGACATATTAAGGACATTTCCCTGCATCTAAGATTGTTTAACAGAAGGAGACAGAAGAGCAGGATTCGTTTAATAACAACCAAACAAAATAAAACTAAAATAACTTCAATTCTGTATATGAAAACAATCTGATTATAACATAGTACTTATATAGGGCACCAATAAAAGTTTCTTATTGTTATTTATGAACATAGCGGTGATATAATCCTATATTTTTTATTTATCTATTTACTTATTCTTAGAAATTTGCAGTGGACACTGAGATGAAGAAATTTGGGGATTTTCATTTGCCAGCGGTTCTGTGGAACTTAAAGAAATTCCAAAAATCCAATTAAAACAGATTTTTCAAAAAGTTCAACCACACAATTTTCACCTTTAAACCCAAATTAAATAGCATATCTAGCCTAAAAATGTTTTGTTCATACAAATGCATTCCCCCCAACCCAATTTCAAATATACCTGAATTGACTTACCCTAAACCAGTCCCTCGCTGCCGGGCACTGCCCCTGCTCCCGTTTCGAGCTTCGAGGCAATGGGCTGACAGCTGCTCTATTCCTGGCCGCAGCTGTCAGGTAATTGGACATGACGTGCAGAGCAGTGCAAAGTGGCCAAGGGACCAGATTAGGTACATCAATGGCATCTTGGGCAGATTAAGTATTATAAGGTCTGGGGTTAAGGGGGGGGTGGGGGGTTGCATTTGTATGAATATTTTTTAGGTGGAATGCCCTTAAGCTTTTGACCAAATCTGAGTATTTTCAACAGATCTGAATCGATCTGTGAAAACTTTTCTCTACTGGACACCACAAAGTTGGCAAACTAATGGCAATGAGAAGCCACATGTAAAAAGATAATTAAAAAAGGAGGAGTTGAAAAAAACAATAATGAAGAAGATAAACGAGAGGCATTAAAGTCCAACCCTTATAGCGTGTGTGCAGTTTATGAACTTTACCACTCTTACCTAGCGTCTCCTGGAATGTGACAATATTTCCTTTCGGTTGTCCACAGCACACTATATTCTATTACTACTGCACTCAATAAAAATAATGAGAAATGCCCAAAATAAATAAATTGGCACATTAAATTAAAAAGCACCAGGTTGCAGTTTTGTAGGTTCTAAAGAAAAAATGCTCACAATGAAACTGTTTCTAATATAAAACAAAAAAAAAGGAAAGTCTAAAAAAATTAAAAAAAGCAAATGGTCTATTTGACTATATTATGGAAAAAGTCCGCCAAGGATAGACCAGTAGCACATACAGTCTAAAATATAAATCATGATCAGGAAATGATAAATGAGATTAAAATACAACATTCAGTTTCAATAAATGTAAGAAAAGGCACAAAAAACGTTGTATGGTCGACTACGTACCATGTGACTGAATAGTTGGATCCCATGTTATAGGGTCTAGGACCATATTGCTTTGCATGCACAAACTAGAAACAACAAAGACATGTTCTGTTGAACTCTTTCAAGAAGATGTCCCCTAATCTTCGCATTAAAGATTGTACAATGATGAATTTACACATAATCAGAGTTTGGTTAACAGATCATTATATCACATATTCAAAAATCTATAAAAAATATAATTTTTTTAATGCTTGCATATCATTATACAAAGTAGACCTTCCCAAGGTCCTGGAGGCTTTCTATTCCTGTTTACTCTTTCAACATTCCTCGTGTTATGTGAGTTGGGCGCAGGACAAAAGCCCCCTTTTTTGGACCATGTTCTTAGAATGTTTGAGAACACTGTATTGGAATGCAGACTATTGACTGCCTCGATTTTAATTAATAACTATAACATCATCAAATAACACACATTGTGTGCAATCACTTGGGCATAAATAACAAAATAAATATTTTTATCTGCTGCGATTACGTATAGTATAGTACAGTATTTGAGGTTGAATAAAGACTACGTCCATCAGTTCAACCCATCTAGCAATATCCTCATTTCCTGCCTAAACTGTTGATCGAGAGGAAGGCAAGAAAAACCCACCAAATTTATGAAAGCGAAAAAAAATTCCCTCCTGACTCCAAGTGACAATCGGAAATTTCCCTGGATCAACCTTACTTTATGTGTCAATACCAGAACTTGCAACATTCCTGTTTGCAAAAACTCATCTGGCTTTTTTTTTTAAAAAGACCAATGAACCTGCCATAACAACATGAATATTTTTGGTCATTAGTGGTGCATTCTATGGGTGCAACACACTGAGGACCACATACCAGGGTATTAGCACTAAATACAATGCAGGACAAGACACATAAGATCTGATATAACAAAAATTTCATGTAGGTTCAGAACCTTAAATTGGATTAGCCAAACACTTTTCTCAAATTAACTTTTGCCATAGTATAGAAACAAAACAAACAAATTCCAGCATTATAGAGGAATTCCTTCTTTTAGAAACAGGTGATTGTAATTGTCTTTGACATAGATATGATATAGCTTATGGTAAATTACACTCTTACAGGGTTATTCAATAAAAGGTCTTCAGTGTATTCAATAAAAGGTCTTATCATTTAAAATCGTGCTAATTTTGCCTCAACCAATCAGATGTTAGCTTTCAAATGTTAAATAAGATCTGATTGGTTGGGGCAAAATTAGCACCATTTTAAACGATAAGAACTTGCATTGATTCTCCTTGATAATTGTTAAAAATGGTGCTAATTTTGCCCCAACCAATCCAAAGTTAGCTTTCAAATGTTAAATAATATCTGAGGGTTGGGGGCAAAAATTGAAAAAATAGATTGCAAAAAGGGCTGATGCAGCAACAAAAAACTTATATCTTACCTGGCCGGATTTAAACTCCTTCGCAAGACGTTGCATCACGGATCCCAATGGTAGGTATGTTTTTTGTTTTGTATCAGCCCTGTACGCCTCTATAGACAAGGTTGTGAAATTTGCGCAAAACTTAACTTTCTATTGAAAACCCCATGCTAACCAAACAGTACAAAACTGGCTGAAATAGCATACCCTGTGATTTTTCTAGTAAACAGAATTTAGGTCAGCTTGTTAAAATGGGGACCCTGCCCTGGGGCTATTCTTGTTTTTGTATTATTTTACAGAGAGCATTATAAGGGTCCCCGAAGTGTAAAGAAATTATTCCCACATCCATTGCCAAAAAGTGCATTTCTCATGTGACGCATTGTAATGTTACTGTCATGTGACATTTGCTTCTTTCTTCCAGACTTGCCACAATGACTTATTACTTTGGGTTCTAGGGCCTTTAATAATCCAATTATCTGCTTGTGAACGTTCTCATTCATCCAGGTCATGGTATATCTGTTGTATTCAATTAGATCACTGGACTTGAAGTTTAGTTCTTGAAGATGTTTCACTAGTTCATCCGACTGGCTTTCTCAATTCAGAATGACATGTACAAGAATCTGTGGCAATTATGTACCCTGGAAAATCCCAATTAGCATATCACAGCCAGGTGTTAAGGGCGTGATGGATAGTGGCTAAGAGGTGTTTAGGAACGCCCAGATAGGTGTCAAAACAGCATTGACATGGCAGACAGTTGTGTCGAACCCCCCACCTTTATTTAGGCTTGGTTTCTTTATTTTCACATAAGGCCTCCTTAACACCTCTCTTGAATCCAGTCACGTTCCTTTGCCAATATGTTAACTTACAATCTTCAAAGGTTGTCCTTTATCCTTAAGATGCAGGTACACGGCTGGAGTCTGACCGAGGAATTGGCTCTTCTGTGCTGGGCCATACATTGATGCAGTTTGCTGTTTGGTCTCCACCACATACAAATCAGAGCATTCTTCACTGCACTGCATGCGTATATGATGCCTCAGTGTGTTGTTCGGTTTAAAGCAGACAGGGATACGGTTGTTTTTGAAAAATCTTCTTAATTTCTCGGAGGACCCTGCTACATATGGGATGACCATGTTCTTTCTCCTGTCTTCCAGTTTCCAGTTTACAATTTTCCTTAACATGGACTGCTTGGAGGAAGTTAAGGAAAATGGTAAACTGGAAGTAGAAGTTTACAGAAAACCAACACACACAGATCAGTATTTGATATTGACTCCCACACCCTTTAGATCACAAGCTGAGTGTCATCGAACCCTGCAAAACAGAGCTGAGAACATCCCACTAGCACAGAGGCGAAGGCTAAAGAAATGAAACATCTCAGACGAGCCCTAAAACTTGTGGATATCTTTGTCAAAAGAAAAGTAGAAGGAAAGAAAAGAACACGAATGCCAACAGTGAAGGGTTAAAAGCAAGACAGGAGGAAGAACATGTCATCCCATATGTAGCAGGGGTCTCCGAGAAATTAAGAAGAATTTTCAAAAAACACCTTATCCCTGTCTGCTTAAAACGAACAAACACAGAGGCAGCAATTGGTACATCGAAAGACCCAATACCGAAACACAAGAAAGCGACATCATAATGCAGTCCAGTGCAGTGAAGAATACTCTGATTTGTATGTTGGGGAGACCAAACAGCAACTCATAACGTATGGCCCGGCACAGAAGAGCCAATACTCGGGTCAGGACTCAGCCATGTACCTGCATCTTAAGGATAAAGACACACCTTTGAAGGTTGTAATGTTAACATATTGGCAAAGGACATGACTGGTTTAAGAGGGTTTAAGGAGGCCATTTATGTGAAAATAAAAGAAACCAAGCCTAAATAGAGGTGGGGGGGGTTCAACCACCAACTGTTTGCCATGTACAATGCTGTTTACACCTTACTCTGCGCGTTCTATAACACCACTATCCAATCACGCTCTTAACCCCTGGCTGTGATATGCTAATGGGATTCAGGGTAGTTCTTGAAGATGTTTGCTAGTCATCCGACTGGCTTTTCTCAATTCAAGATCTGTGGCAATATGTACCTTGATTCTTGTACAAGTCATTCTGAATTGAGAAAGCCAGTCGGATGACTAGCGAAACGTCTAAACGAAAGAACTAAACTTCAAGTCCAGTTGATCTATGAATACAACAGATATACCATGACTGGATGAATGAGACCTTCACAAGCAATTTAAGATACAAATGTATAAATGTTTTTTTTCGCTGGGTGGGCAGGAGCAGTATGGAGCTTGGAAACAGTATGGAGCATATGGAGCTTGGAACAGTATGGAGCATATGGAGCATGGAGCAGTATGGAGCATATGAGCTTGGAGCAGTATGGAGCTTGGAGCAGTATGGAGCATATGGAGCTTGGAGCAGTATGGAGCTTGGAGTAATATGCAGCATATGGAGAGCAGTATGGAGCATATGAGCAGTATGGAGCTGGAGCAGCAATATGAAGCTTGGAGCAGCAGTATGGAATAGTATGAAGCTTGGGGCAGTGTGGAGCAGTATGAGCTTGGAGCAGTATGGATGGAGAAGTATGGACATTGGAGCAGTATGGAACAGTATGGAGTTTGGAGTGGTATGGAGCTTGGAGCAGAATGTAGCAGTATGGATGGGAGCAGTATGGAGCTTGAGACAGAATGGAGCAGTATGGAGCAGTATGGAGCTTGGAGCAGAATAGGAGAGTATGGACATTGGAGCAGTATGGAGCAGTATGGATGTTTGAAGCAGAACGGAACAGTAGGAGGGTTGGAGAGTATGGAGCAGTATAATAGTTACATAGTAATTAAGGTTTGAATAAGACAGACTCCATCAAGTCCAACATTCACTTTTTTTTTTTTTTTAACCCTACCTAACAGTTGATCCAGAGGAAGGCAAAAAACCCCAGCTAAAAAGGGGGGGAAAATTCCTTCCTGACTCCAAACGGCAATCGGAAAGTATCTCTGGATCAACCAGATCTCTATGCATTATACCAGTAATTCTCAAAATTTTTAGTTTTAGAAACTTATCCAGGCCTTTTTTAAAGTTATTCAATGAACTTCGCCATTACCACACCGTTCTCACTGTAAAGAAACTTTCCTAACCTGAAGATGAAACTTCTTTTCTTCCACCTTAAAGGATGTCCACGTGTCCTCTGATATGACCTATTAGTAAAGAATGCACCAGAGAGTTCATTGTATGGGCCATTATATATTTGTATAAGGGTATCATGTCCCCACGCAACCGCCGCTTCTCCAATGTAAACAGCCCTAACTTGTCTAATCTGCCTGCATATTCAAGCCCCTCCCTTCCCCTATTAATTTAGTTGCCCTTCTCTGAACGTCCTCAATTTCCAAGATGTCCCTTTTGTATATGGGATTCCAAAACTGCACCGCACATTCCAATGAGGCCTTACAGTGCCTTGTAAAGAGGGAGAATAATATTTTTTCTCTCTTGAATCTATTCCTTTTATACAAGACAATATCTTGCAGCTCTAGCTGTTGCTACCTGGCATTGTTTGCCCAGCTAAGTCTGTTATCTACCAGAACCCCCAATCGTTTTCCATTACAGATGAACTTAACACAGAGTTATTATGGTGTAGATGGCACAGGGATTATTAAACCCAAATGCATCACCTTACATTTATCTACATTGAATCTCATCTGCCATTCGCTGCCATTTTGATAAATCTATCAGGTCTGCTGGCAGCACTTGCACATCATGGAAGTTCCAAAGCTCTGCATAACTTAGTGTTATCAGCAAACACAGAGACCTTGCTCTCAATGCCCCCTTCTAAGTCATTTAATAAACAGATTAAACAGAAGCGGCCCCAGTACAGAACCCTGAGGCACTCCGCTTAGAACTTTAGCCCACATAGATGTAGCTCCATTAACCACACTCTCTGTTTGCGGTCCAATAACCAGTTCTCTATCCATGAACAAATGTTTTTCTTCAAGGCCAAACAGTCCTCAGTTTTATACATTAGTCGTTCTATGTGGGCACAGTATCAAAAGCTTTTGCAAAATCCAAATATACCACATCCACTGCTGTGCCTGAGTCCAACTTCTTAATCACTTCTTCATAAAAACCAATTATGTATGGTCGTTGGAGCAGTTGGAGCAGTATAGAGCAGTTATGGACGCTTGGAGCAGCTATGGCGTTGGAGCAGAATGGAGCAGTAGTATGGACGTTGGCGCAACATGGAGCAATATGGACGTTGGAGCAGTATGGACGTTGGAGCAGTATGGAAGTTAGAGCAGTATGGAGCTTGAAACAGTATGGATGTTGGAGCAGTATGGACGTTGGAGTATTATTGGAACAGTATGGGGTTTGGGTTGAGCAGTAGGACCTTGGAGCAGAATGGAGCAGTATGGATGTTGGACAGGGGTGTCTCTCTAATGAGGCAATATGAGAAAATGCTCAGGGCGGCACCCATGCTAAATATCAAAGAGGCGGCAGGCAGAGCTCACTTTAAATGTTTTTTTAAGAAAAGTGGGACAGGCAGAAGCAGAAGGAAAATAAACATAGCACCTAGTAGTACATAGAGGCGGCATTCCAAAGTTTTGCTCAGGTGGCAAAAACACTAGAGACACCCCTGTGATGTTGAGCAGTATGGAGTAGTAGGGAACTTGGAGCAAAAAGAGCAGTATGGAGTTGGGCAGTATGGAGCTTGGAGCAGAATGGAGATTGGGAGCAGTATGGAGCAGTATGGACTTGGAGCAGATGGAACAGTATGGAGTTTGGAGCAGTTTGGAATAGAATGGAGATGTATGACATTGGAGCAGTATGGAGCAGTATGGGACATTGGAGCAGTATGGAGCCAGTATGGCGCTTGAGCAGAATGGAGCAGTATATATGTTGGAGAAGCCATGGAGCCGTATGGACGTGGAGCAGTAGGGACGTTGGAGCAGTATGGAGCAGGATAGACGTTGAAGCAGTATGGAAACAGTATGGAGTTTGGAGCAGTATGGAGTTTGGAAAGCATGATGGAAGCAGAATGGATGCTGGAGCAGTATGGAGCAGAATAGCGTTGAAGCAGTATGGAACAGCATGGAGTTTGGAGCAGTATGGAGTTTGGAGCAAGAATGTAGCAGTATGGATGTGGAGCAGTATGGAGCATGGAGCACAATGGAGCAGTGTTGATGTTGGAGCAGAATGGAGCAGTATGGACATGGAGCAGTACTGGAGCAGGGTGGATGTTGGAGCAGTATGGGTTGGAGCAGAACGGAGCAGTATGGACGTTGGCGCAACATGGAGCAGTATGGACATTGGAGCAGCAGTGTGGATGTTGGAGCAGAGTAAGGAGCTTGAAACAGTATGGATGTTGGAGCAGTATGGACGTTGGAGTAGTAGTATGGAACAGTATGGAGTTTGGAGCAGTATGGAAGCTTGGAACGAATGAAGCAGTATGAGTGTTGGAGCAGTGTGGAGCTTGGAGCAAAATGGAGCAGTATGGGCGTTGGGGCAGAATGGAGGGTATGGATGTTGGGCAGTGCAGTATGGAGCAGTATGGACATTGGAGAAAGTAGGAAACAGTATGGGTTTGAGAGCAGTATGGAGCTGGAGCAGTATGGAGCTTGGAGCAGTAGGAAGCTGAGGAGAAGGAGCAGTAGGACGTTGGAGAAGTATGGAGCAGCATGGAGCTTGGAGCAGAATGGAGAGTATGGACATTGGAGCAGTATGGATGTTGGAGCAGAACGGAGCGCAGATGGAGGTTGGACAGTATGGACATTGGAGCAGTATGGACGTTGGAGCAGTATGGCGCTGGAGCAGAATGGAGCAGTAGGACATTGGCGCAACACGGAGCAGTATGGACGTATGGAGCAGTATGGACGTTGGCGCAAGTATGGAGCAGTATGGACATTGGAACAGTTTGGACGTTGGAGTAGTATGGAACAGTATGGGGTTTGGAGCAGTATGGAGTTTGGAGCAGAATGGAGCAGTATGGATGTTGGACAGGGGTGTCTCTCTAATGAGGCAATATGAGCAAAATGCTCAGGGCGGCACCCATGCTAAATATCAGAGAGGCGGCAGGCAGAGCTCATTTAATTTTTCTAAGAAAAGTGGCAGAGACAGAGCAGAAGAAAAATAAACATAGCACCTAGTAGTACATAGAGGCGGCATTCAAAAGTTTGGCTCAGGTGGCAAAAACACTAGAGACACCGCTGGTTGGAGCAGTATTGGAGTAGTATGGAGCTTGAAGCAAAATGGAGCAGTATGGACGTTGGAGCAGTATGGAGCTTGGAGCAGAAGGGAGTATGGATGTTGGGCAGTAGCAGTATGACGTTGGAGGCAGAATCGAACAGTATGGAGTTTGGAGCAGTTTGGAGCTTGGAGCAAAATGGAGCAGTATGGGCGTTGGAGCAGTATGGAGCAGTATGGCGCTTTGGAGCAGAATGGAGCAGTATATATTGTTGGAGCACAGCAGGAGCAGTAGGGACGTTGGAGCAGTATGGAGCAGCATGGATGTTGGAGCAGTATGGAGCAGAATAGACGTTGAAGCAGTATGGAACAGTATGGAGTTGGAGCAGTATGGAGTTTGGAGCAGAATGGAGCAGTAGGATATGTTGGAGAGTATGGAGCTTGGAGCTGAATGGAGCAGTGTGGATGTTGGGAGCAGTATGGAGCTTGGAGCTGAATGGAGAGTATGGAGCTTGGAGCAGAATGGAGCAGTATATACGCTGGAGCAGTGGAGCAGTTGGAGCAGTATGGACATTGGAGCAGTATGGAGCAGTTTGGAGCTTGGAGCAGTATGGAGCTTGGAGCAGAATGGAGCAGTATGGAGCTTGGAGCAGAATGGAGCAGTATATACACTGGAGCAGTATGGAGCAGTATGGATGTTGGAGCAGTATGAAGCAGTTTGGAGCTTGGAGCAGTATGGACGTTGGGGGCAGTATGATGTTGGTGGAGCAGTGTGGAACAGTATGGAGGTATGGAGCAGTATGGAACAGTTTGGACATTGGAGCAGTATGGAGCAGTATGGAACAGTTTGGACGTTGGAGCAGTATGGAGCAGTTGGAGCAGTATGGAACAGTTTGGACGTTGGAACAGTATGGAGCAGTATGAACGTTGGAGCAGTATGGAACAGTATGGAGGTTGGAGCAGTATGGAGCAGTGTGGACGCTGGAGCAGTATGGACGTTGGAGCAGTATGGGACAGTATGGATGCTGGAACAGTATGGACGCTGGACACAGTATGGAGCAGTTTGGAGCTTGGAGCAGCATGGAGCAGTATGGACGTTGGAGCAGTATAGAGCAGTATGGACATTGGAGCATAGTGGAGAGTTGGAGCAATATGGATGTTGGAGCAGTATGGAGCAGTTTGGAGCTTGGCGGAGCACAGTATGGACGTTGGGAGAGCAGTATGGAGCTTTGAACAGTATGGATGTTGGCGCAGTATGAGCAGTAGGACATTGGAGTAGTATGGAGCAGAGCGTATGGAGTTTGAACGGTATGGAGCTTGGAGCAGAATGGAGAGTATGGATGTTGGAGCAGTATGGAGCAGTATGGACGTTAGAGCAGAATGGAACAGTATGGAGTTTGGAGCAGTTTGGAGCTTGGAGCAGAATGAAGCAGTATGGACATTGGAGCAGTATGGACGTTGGAGCAGTATGGAGCAGTATGGCGCCTGGAGCAGAATGGAGCAGTATATATGTTGGATCAGCATGGAGCAGTATGGACGTTGGAGCAGTATTATAAAAAAAACAATGTGCTTAACATTACAGTAATTGATTTTAAGTTCACCTGCTCTAACCTGAACATTGACCTTTAATGAAAGAGTGTGTACAATTTATTTTTATATGCGGTAAAGACAATAATGCAACTTGTATTCCGATAATTTTATGAGCCACATGGTGTTTGGACTGGTTCAGTACAAGTGTGATCTGGGAAAAGAAAAAAATGGTCCTGACCTAAATTCTTTAGGGCAGTAAATGGGCTTTGCCTCTTATTAAGACAGCCTAAGTTATCATGCTGAGTGTGAATTACTGCATACATGTCACAAATTGTGTTAGCTATATAATCAGAAAATTAGGCGCCAGTGGATATTCCTTTATATAAGAAGTTACTTCTCACCTTTATTAAATGTGATTCATGAAATGTGGATTCAAATTGTAAGTTGGTGGGATTTGTCAGTCATATGAGTTTCATTTTATTTAAAATTGCACCCGGAGGAATTATGAGGGCAGAGGAAGATACAGGATTAATAATCTAATAAATAGCAACAGTTAGTAAACTATTCAAAAAATAATTTAACATTGACTAACACACAAAGGAGTAGGTACTAAGATAAAGTTAGGGCGTTCAAATAAAACCCAATGGAATTCTAGTGGACACGCTTTGCAGTTATAATGAACCACATTATCTAAAGAAATAGACATAGGAATCTGAACTAATGATTCCACCAAGAGGAAGCCCCAAGTCCTGCCTGTCAGTGTGTAGTTGTTTCCTAACCCTCTCAGTCTTCTGACTTTTATTAGCTTTAGAAGCTACAATAACACCTTGAATTAGGATGGTCCCTAACACCTTGTTGTTATATGCTTATGAGGTACATTCTAGGGTATTTATTGCCAACGATTCTTTGTACAAGTCATTCGGAATTGAGATCACCTCACATGACTAAGCATTCAATGATTTTAAACTACTGTTGATCTTTACTGAATAACACATTTACTCTCTTTATAAATTTGATAGATTTGTGTAATGACTGTTGTCCCAGAGCATTACCTTCAGGCACCTATAATCCGCTTTATCACTGTCGTCTCACCTAAGACAAGCTCCCGATCATCAGGAAAATTGTCGTGATGCTACTGAACACTGTCACCCCAGGACTTAGACACAAGGTCTAGATACTGAGGCGGTATACTCCAGGGAAAAACGGACACCAATAGGAGCAATTACAGGAACTGAAGACAAGGAAAAGGAAAACGAATACAAGGAAAACAATGAGAAGAAAAAGAAATTACGGACTAAGCGCAGGAACTAGAACTGGCTACTAGACCAATTTAGCAAGGACCACTAGCTTGGCTAAACCAAAACTATAACAGGCAATGAGCACAAAAGGAAACTGGCTTAGATAGGCCAGAGAGGAAAAACAATGGGGGAGAGGCGACAGAAGTCTGATGCAGGATTGGCTGAATTATTGGAATTCTTGTCCAATACTACAGCTTGCAGGGACGGGGGAAAGCAAGAGGTCCTGTGCGGTCCGTGCAGCACCCAGAAGAGGAGCTGAGCGGTGCGCGATCAGACGTGGAGGACGCCGAAAAACCCGCCGTGGGCAAAGGAAGCAGGTAAAGGACTGAGCCCTGACAATTTGTTGATCGAAAGTCAATCTATTTTAAATGTCTTAATATTTAATGACCGCATTAAAAAACAGGGTGAAAAGATGAAGAAAAATTAAAGGCCGATTTAAATTGTCATTTTGCAAAAATGACTTCCATGCCTCATTATTATGGGTAACAAACTTTCTTGTATTGGTATTGAAAACGTCCTGAAAACAGATGCAAAGCAGAGAGCAAGGGAGTTTAGTTCAGTTTGTTTGCATCCAGGACATTGTTTCTAATCTTCTTACATGAAAAAGGGTAATGTAAGGCAATATTTCCACAATTAATTATTCCCAAACTGGACTATGGTCACCAGCCTGGAGTTCTAGGAACATAAATAAATATTCCATGCTACAATGCTGAAGAGATCCTGGAAAGAGCCCTTATATTAGGATATATTTTGTCGAATGACTTTATAAGTAGTATCCACATGGATATGAATATTGTCAAGTATGCTGAATTTAGAGCAAGTGTGAGGTGCTAATGTACATATGCTAAGTCTTTGGGTACAGTGCATTATATGCAATAATTGTTAGAATAAAGTTCTTTGTTGCTCCAGGCAAAACACATTGGTTCAAACAAACAATTAGTTTAAATATTGTTTGCAGGAAAGTAGAGTAATGGGACATGTCTAGGTACACCGGAGTAAACTTGCTGTCCTCCAGATGTTCGAACTACAACTCCCAAACATCTCTGAGAGGGGGGGGGCCGCAAGTTTCCGCAAGTTTGACATCTTGGTCTATTGTGCACAAACCTTTAAATATGACCTTTTGTGAATCCTTCAAACACCCCCAGGGGATGTGCTAAAATGAATAATCTTACCGTAATCAGGAATGTCAGTCAAAGGCGCCCGGTGGTGCCACAACCAGAAGGCACTACGTGTTTGCTGTGCTTGCTCAAAATGAGGCCAGATGAGGCCAGTTACCCAGGTGGCATTGGACCGGGTTCTGGTAAGTAGTTTAACTGCATCTTTGTTGTGAATGGCAGTAAATGTTTTTCATTTTTAACCCCAGACATTTTCTACCTGCCCCTTGTCCTAGACCCCAGAGTCAATAGATTTACCACATTGAGGAATCCTGATACAGTGGGACAAAAGGTGTAGTGCTGAACTACATGATCACACATACTGGAAAACTGCCCTTCTGAAATACATGGAAAAAACATTATGTCAACCCCCAGTAATTATAGTATAATGGGAGATTAGGTCACACTTTTATGTACTTTGCGATAATTGGACAGGGAATAAATAATCCGTGTTAATAAGTAAATTACCTTGAATCTTTTTTTTTTTTTTCTTTTTTTTTTTGAACATTTGGAGAAATTAAAGTTAATTGTTTTCAGTTATGCCTGATGTGGTTTTCTATTGCCTTAATGACAAAGGAATAAAGATGGCAACCAAAAGTGGTTGAGAGACAGCAAAACTATAAATTATTCTAATTTTAGATTGACGTAATTATATTAAATTATTACTACAGTTGTTTTCTTCTTGTTACACAATAAAAGTGGTACTGTCATTTGCAAATGCTCCTGGCATCCTTACAGACAATGTGAATATCTTGTTGAATGGCTAATGAGTCTGAACATTTTTATCATCATAACATTTTTTTATCTCTTGCAAGGTTGTTGGAGACAGGGGGTCTGTCTGGCTTTGAATTACGGAGACATACAGGGAGGCGGTACTGTAAAGCTTCATTCCTCTTAACCACCCAAATGTAGGTTTTACCTGTAAAGAGGATGGCAGCAATGGACAGCAAATTGAAATGTATTTTGTATATTATGGAGGTTTCTTGACAATTACTTGGTTGTGTGGTGCATATACATATCTTATATGTCTATATACTGTCCTTATTGATAATGGGATTAAGATATTTATGCAATATAGGCTCTTTATACAAAGCACAGGGTTATGGCTTGTCCCTTTAAATAGGGAGGAGAGGGAGGGACTTGCATCACTCATTTCTTCTGAGAGTAAGGAGAAACATGTCAAAGCCACTCCTCTGTGTCCCCACTGCATGAATATATTCATTATGGGATTTTTAAAAAAAGGTAACCTTTCCTGAGTAGCTTGCTTCCGTGTTTGAAAGCTGATGTGGCTCATAATGCAGTTTAGAAAGTTTTCTTGTCGCTACTATGATAATGTTAAAAGTAGATCTGTCTTTTCAGAGGGCTAGCTACGAAAATATATGATTACTTATGTAATATTACACATGTGTAAATAACAAATGTTATAATCTTAACAGATTACCCACTGCCGGACACTTACTTATTATTTAAGGTATGGAAAGGGTAAATCCAAAGTTCAAAACAATGTAAATGGTTCCTATGCACTCTATGCAGTCCAATGATGGGAGCAGACTACTCTTTAGTATCCTCCCTCAGGGGAATGGAATCACCAAAACGCTTGTACATTTGTTTGAGATAAATCAAAGTCAGAGCTGTACCTTTTGAAATCACACACTATGTTTAGGTGGCCATCACACAACGGAAACATGGAAAGCAAGAACTAAAGCCAGATTTAGCCGTTATCCTCAGTGTGTAGGGGCGGTTCCGACAAATGGCATTCGGTACCGTTGGGAATGGTGTGACCCATCTGAAGTTATTCTGTATGGATGCACAGCCGACCAATGGGTAGCATGGGGATGTGGTCAGAGATCCATGGTGCAGTATCATTGGATTGTCGACAAACATTGCATGGAAATCGCCAACATGTATGTCCCGTCTTAAAGTGAATGTCAGTCCCTTATAAAAAAAATGTAATTATTATAAGCCCATAGGACTAATACTTACAAGATAGCGATTATCCCACTGCTGCTAGGGCCTTCACTCCCTATCCACTGCAGCTGCTCTGTTCGTTTTGTGTTTACCTGAGCTGCCGCAGTGAAGGATTGTCCAGGAATGGGCAGTAGTTGATTTGGCCGTGAACATAAAACTGTATGGTCGAGACTGTTGCCTTACCTGAAAGTGCCAGATGGACTGAATGAGATAGGAATTGAAGAAAGAAGTGGCACTCTGTTGGCAACCCATCCACAATCCACTTACTTAAGTGTATTGTAGAAGCTAGCCAGGGCACTCCAGACTGACTTACTGGATGACATTACACGTCAGCAAGTCCGCAGGAGTAGGGGATTGAAGAGGATAACAGGTGAGCGGAAAGTAACGTCGTGAAAGGTAAGCTTTGGCCAAGGCTTTAGAAAAATAAGAGGTAACATAGTGTGGTCAAGTTACAATACATTCCCTTGGCTTTAAGCATATATGTTCTAGTCAAGGCATGATTATAAATCTGTCAAACTACAGCCCCCCATGCTAGTACTGGGCTACAACTCACTATGTGACATTATGTGGGGAGCCTGTATATTGGAATTTGGGTTGCAGGTTGAACAAGTTGGAATCTTACACCTGACACTATTGTTGGGTTCCCTCTTCTCTAAAAGTTCGTACACATGTGCGATTGCGACCCACGATGTGTACGAACCTTCATTCGACCGATAATCAGCCCGTGTGTTGGGCCTTTATCAGACGAAATGGACGGTCGTTCTGGGATCCGCCAAGTGGTCATTCGGTGATCCCCGACCGAAGTCCGTTTCGGACCGATAAAGGCCCTACAACACGGACCGATTATCGGGACGTGGTGTAAGAACCTTAAAGATCATGTCCACCCTTTTAAAAAAAATGTTTAGATGTGGGAGGGCACCTTCCCCCGCCCCAACCGCATCAGATTTCAGAAAGTGCCCTTATAGTTACTTACCTTACCCCTTTCCCCGCCGCGCAATCCCGGCCCTCTGCTTACACTGAACGCAAGCAGGGAGCAGGGACCGGCCAGCCGCGTCCCTGATTGGCTAAGAGGAGCTAATCACGGACGCGGCTGCCGGCAGTTCAGGAGCGCGGGGGAAGAGGGGTAAGGTAAGTAAACTATCAGGGGAGTCTCTGGAAAATGTAATAATGCGGTTGGGGCTGGGGGAAGGCAACCTTACTAATGGGGCAAAGGGTTTTGGTTTGTTGGTAGGGGGAGGGCTTGCAAAACGGGAGGGAGAGGGAAGGGGGGGGACTGCAGTGCGCAGGAACAAAATTCTCCTGGAGAGAGGCAGGAGGTTCTCCTCCAGGGCCAGTTTTTCAGACTTTGAGGGGGGGGGAATCCGGGAGGAACCATTTGGAGCTGGGATGTAAGGTTTGGATTTTATTACACTACAAAGTGGGGCCCGTTGGGGGGATTATAGTTTTGGGGGTGGACATGCCCTTTAAGGCTGGTTCATACACAGATTAACATTTTAGTTAAATCAATATATAATTTAATTGGTTACAAATTTATTCTTATCCACCCTTTCGCAGACTGCTCATCAATTTCAGATAATGGGAAATCATTTTCTCAATTCTATCCGCAGGTGCTTTTATCTTTAATTGGCTGAAATCTGCTCAAAATCAAATCAAAATCAACTCACCTCATGGAAGACCAGGCCCTGCATTGGATAAAGGGAAAAAAAGATATAAGGAGATGTTCAGCTATAACCTACCCTGGATCCCTAGGGACCAAAGTAGTAGCTGATAATATCCTTATAATCGGCGCGCTACTACGTAGTAGCGTGCTGATATACCCAGGAAGTGCAGTATAACCCCCTCGCTTCACCCCTTAAATCCTGCCCATGGCAAACTCATGGCTGGCCCACGGCTAACACTTACATTTTTAGATGAAGAGAAAGCGCCATCACCTTTACTATATGAACCAGAGTTGAGCTGCACCACAACTCTAAGTATCCAACCGATAGCCGCATTCTGTCCATTTCACTCCTCTTGCGCATTTAATCACCAGCCGCTATGACCGCGACTGCATCCACACGCTAGATTAATGCGCGAGAAGAGTGAAACGCGACAGAATGCGGCTATCGGTGATACTTACAGTTAGTGGTGCAGCTCAACTCCGGTTCATATAGTAAAGGTGATGGCGGCTTCCTCTTCATCTAAAAATGTAAGTGTTAGCCGTGGGCAGGAGTCAGGGTAAGGCTGGATTTTTTTTCTGGTTCCGAGCAAGACAAGTACCATGACAGGCTAGTGGAGGGTGATGGGGTGGCTTTGAATTTAGGGTTAAGGGGTAGGTTATAATGGATATGTACCCCTATTGTTAAATTATATGGATATCAAAAGTCACCTCTGAGTTCCGTGCCCGGTAAAAAGGCACTCGGCCTGCGGCCTCATGCGTTTATATGGTCCCGAACTCATTGGTGACTTCTAAATCCTTATAATTTACAGTTAGGGGGTACATTATCCACTATATAAACACATGTGCCTAATTTATGTTGGGGAGGAAGGGTTGCAAGGCGACATCAGGCTGGTGTAAGTCTAGTTAGAATTACCGTGAAAGACCAGATAATTTTATGTAGCAGATTGTGGGAATATGAGATGGAAATGTGGTTCTGGGTTGAACAGAACAGAAACCATAATGAGAACTGTTTATCCTTTTACAAACAAAATAAAAACACAGCTGATTCCAAGCAGATTCCAGTGAATGTGTAGATGATTTGCATACTATGGATGCACCAACTCCCCATACCTGTGCATGGATAAGGTTATATGGAAGCCCCAAGCACTATCGGAAGCATTATAATACAGGGATTGCACATTTTTGTCTAGAACAGAGATGTCAAACCTATGCCTCCAGATTACAGCTCCCAACATGCCATGGTTGCGCATTCTGTATGGGCAGCTTAAGGCCAACAACATGTGAAAAGCGGGAAAATAACGCAGATCGCTTAATGTACCTTACGTGCATTTGCTCGCAATTTGCACATGATTGCTATGGAGAGCACATGCACTGGCATGCGATTTTCACAATCGGAAGTGTGTGTGGCCCAGCCCTAAATGATCCACTCTATCCACTTGTGTACAGTATGGCATGGAAACAAATGCAGAATATATTTTTCATTGTGGAGGTTGGGTACATTACCAAAGAAAAGAAATCTACTACAATACACATTGATTTCCCTCTCTGCCGAATAAACTCCTTTCAACGCTATGAAATGTATTTAAGCGCAGAAACATTTGGAGTGTACAGAGCATGACAGGGGAATCAACAAGATTGTGGATCTGTCATTTTGACTGTATAATTTATCTTGTCAGTTGGTTCCAGCCGTTATGCTCGTATATATTACTGTCAGAACAAAAAAAAACACAGATCTGATTTAATGCGCCTTTGCAGCACAAAAATTTCTGAGTTAACAATTTTGGTGTTATAGCGTTCTGAAGTTTTGGCAACTTCTTATGTTGTCTAGGAGAAGGGAGGATGAGAGAATGTAAGGACATAACAGAAAATAGCCAAGGGTGTTACAGCAGATTTAGGTAAGAACATAACATCTCTTGTTTGGAAGATGTTCACACTGCGTGGTTATTTTCAGAAAGTCAAACTTGATGTACGTTCTGAATTTAATAAAAATAAAAACATTTAAATAGGTGTTAAACTTCAGGTATAATTGATATAGATGAATTTCACCATAAGGTGGTTTTGCAAAAAAATTCAAAGGAAAAATTCCACTGGTTTTGTAAACAGCCAAACCTTGAGCTATTTCAATTCTATAATTCCCTGCAACACCATCAAACTATGTTCAGTAGGCCTACAACAACCAATCACAACGAGCCCCTGACTATAAAAAAAAAATCACTGTTTTTCACTCCAGCAGTCATCAAGTTATGCCAGCAATCAAACTCCTTCACCGGACTCCTTAAGGTTAGAGATGGATACTAATGGATGAGGGCTGGCATTCTCATGTTTTTTAAACAACACATAGAAATGATAATGGATTTTATAGAAATAATCCAATTCTGAAACATATTAATGAAAAAATGGACGAATGTACAGCTTGGGACAACAAAAAGATGATAAATCTGTTGCTTTCTCCATGTTACTGGGCTTTATCATGATTAAACCCAGGGTACATGGTGTGTGAAACATGTCAGAGATGTTTTTTTCCATTCAGTTGGCGTTTTTCATATGGAGAATGTAATGGTGTCTGGAGCAGCACATGCTCATGGTAAGGGATCTGCACTTTGTATTAACATGCGCCTTGCTTAACTATACATAGGAGGGCACCGAGCGCCTTAGGGATTTCTTATAGTGACAGTTTGAAATCACGAAACAAGGAATATGATTAGGGCACTAGTATATGTCTAATGCAGTATCTATACGTAACCCAACTGTCCTGGGGAGGTGGCAAGGTAGCCAAAAAAGCAAGATAAATAACAGAAACCACCGTGTCCCTTACATAATCTGAACACTCCATAGAACTGCAAAAAAAAAGTTCCTTCGTTACAAACTGGGATACATAGATAACACACACTGAAGATTAAAATCACTTAAAAATACAAATATACTCACATCATACTGTGCCTGATATAGTACAAATAAGTATGGATGTTGCACATATATGCAGATAGATAGTGGGGGGAAGTAAAAAGTGGTGCCTCAGTACTAATAAACAAGTAGTTCTCTAATGCACTAAACAGTCCAATGTACAGTGAATCACTGTCAATCGGGCAGGCAGATATAAGTAAGGCTTGTACAACCATCTCAGTAAAACAGACCACCCCTATATAAGGCAGGCCATGTGTGACTTGCATAGGATGGTCAAGCGATGAAACTAATGTATGGGACGTTGCCCCATAAGATCAGGTCTCTCATACTCATTGTCCTATTTCCCTATATGCAGATCTAATTTCACTACTTTTACTTTTTTTTCCTGTGTCTTTTTGTCAATTATCAATAGCAATTTTTAAAATAATTTAAAGTAAAGTAAGCCTTTAAAAACATTTCTTGTGTGGCGGTATCACTCTACTTCTGCTCCTGTCCTTGTGGCCTGACCAATACGAGGACACTCCCATTAGTGGGTACTTTCATTGGTTGGGGGTGGGTGGGAAAGGGGATTGTTTTCTTTAATGTATGAAATAACTATAAATGCATTCTGTCTCCATCAATTGATACCAGTAGTATCCATGAAAACACAAAGATAAAATGCCAGTTTGGCATCTTTCTAGCAATATATTAACTGGCTACCAACAGAAAATAAATGACAATAGCCTAGATTTTGCTGCCTGTCATATGTTGCAAGGATGTGCTGAGTCAGTGATGTCTACTGCTTTGTACCGCCTTTGGCAAAACTCAAAGATTCCTAATCTATAGCAATCAATCTGTCAGCAGCCTAAATAACCACAGCAGGGATCCAAGATACAAAGTTCTGCTCACCACATAGAAATGGATTTCTTAAGGCAGCAGAATTAACCCTTAGCCAAAACCACAAAACAAATCTCATTTAAAAAAAAAAAAAAAAAAAAATTTCATCCTTCGTAATTTATGATATTGACATTTCGCTTTACAAGAAACAGACACATGAATTGGTATGAGCTCTAAGTGTTAGGACAGAACATTTTGTAGAAGAATCTGGTGTGTTAAATGTCATTATAGTGGGAAAGGTCAGTCATTTACTATAAAGTTTGAATAGAAAATAGCAGTACACAATATAATATATACCGCAGACTGGTCTGTAGACATTTAAGGACATTTCCCTGCATCTAAGATTGTTTAACAGAAGGAGACAGAAGACGCAGGATTCGTTTAATAACAACCAAACAAATAAAACTAAAATAACTTCAATTCTGTATATGAAAACATATCTGATAGTAAACAATAGTACTATGATATAGGGCACCAATTAAAAGTTTCTTATTGTATTTATGAACATAGCGGTGATATAATCCTATATTTTTATATTTATCTATTTACTTATTCTTAGAAATTTGCAGTGGACACTAGAGATGAAGAAATTTGGGGATTTTCATTTGCCAGCGGTTCTGTGGAACTTAAAGAAATTCCAAAAATCCAATTAAAACAGATTTTTCAAAAGTTCAACCACACAATGTTTCACCTTTAAACCCAAATAAATAGCATATCTAGCCTAAAAATGTTTTGTTCATACAAATGCATTCCCCCCAACCCAATTTCAAATTATACCTGAATTGACTTACCCTAAACCAGTCCCTCGCTGCGGGCACTGCCCCTGCCTTCCCGTTTCGAGCTTCGAGGGCAATGGGCTGACAGCTGCTCTAATTCCTGGCGCAGCTGTCAGGTAATTGGACATGACGTCGCAGAGCAGTGCAAAGTGGCCAAGGGACCAGATTAGGTACATCAATGGCATCTTGGGCAGATTAAGTATTATAAGGTCTGGGTTAAGGGGGGTGGGGGGTTGCATTTGTATGAATATTTTTTAGGTGGAAATTGCCCTTTAAGCTTTTGACCAAATCTGAGTATTTTCAACAGATCTGAATCGATCTGTGAAAAACTTTTCTCTACTGGACACCACAAAAGTTGGCAACTAATGGCAATGAGAAGCCACATGTAAAAAGATAATTAAAAAAGGGGAGTTGAAAAAAACAATAATGAAGAAGTTTAAACGAGAGGCATTAAAGTCCAACCCTTATAGCGTGTGTGCAGTTTATGAACTTTAACCACTCTTACCTTAGCGTCTCCTGGAATGTGACAATATTTCCTTTCGGTTGTCCACAAGCACACTATATTCTATTACTACTGCACTCAATAAAAATAATAGAGAAATGCCCAAAATAAATAAATTGGGCACATTAAATTAAAAGCACCAGGTGCAGTTTTGTAGGTTCTAAAAGAAAAAACTGCTCACAATGAAACTGTTTCTAATAAAAACAAAAAAAAAGGAAAGTCTAAAAAAATTAAAAAAAGCAAATGGTCTATTTGGGACTATATTATGGGAAAAAGTCCGCCAAGGATAGACCAGTAGCACATACAGTCTAAAATATAAATCATGATCAGAAATGATAAATAGAGATTAAAATACAACATTCAGTTTCAATAAATGTAAGAAAAGGCAAACAAAAACGTTGTATGGTCAGACTACGTACCATGTGACTGAATAGTTGATCCCATGTATAGGGTCTAGGACCATATTGCTTGCATGCACAAACTAGAAACAACAAAGACATGTTCTGTTGAACTCTTTCAAGAAGATTGTCCCCAATCTTCGCATTAAAGATTGTCAATGATGAATGTTACACATAATCAGAGTTTGTGTACAGATCATTATATCACATATTCAAAAATCTATAAAAAATATAATTTTTTTAATGCTGCATTATCATTATACAAAGTAGACCTTCCCAAGGTCCTGGAGGCATTTCTATTCCTGTTTACTCTTTAACATTCCTCGTGTTATGTGAGTTGGGCGCAGGACAAAAAGCCCCCTTTTTTGGACCATGTTCTTAGAATGTTTGAGAAACACTGTATTAGGAATGCAGGACTATTGACTGCCTCGATTCTATAATTAATAACTATAAATCATCAATAACACACATTGTGTGCAATCACTTGGGCTAAATAACAAAAATAAATATTTTTTCTGCTGCGATTACGTATAGTATAGTACAGTATTTGAGGTTGAATAAAGACACGTCCATCAGTTCAACCCATCTAGCAATATCCTCATTTCCTGCCTAACTGTTGATCGAGAGGAAGGCAAGAAAAACCCACCAAATTTATGAAAGCGAAAAAAATTCCCTCCTGACTCCAAGTGACAATCGGAAATTTCCCTGGATCAACCTCTACTTATGTGTCAATACCAGAACTTGCAACAATTCCTTGTTTGCAAAAACTCACTGGCTTTTTTTTTTAAAAAGACCAATGAACCTGCCATAACAACATGAATATTTTTGGTCATTAGTGGTGCATTCTATGGGTGCAACACACTGAGGACCACATACCAGGGTATTAGCACTAAATACAATGCAGGACAAGACACATAAGATCTGATATAACAAAAATTTCATGTAGGTTCAGAACCTTAAATTGGATTAGCCAAACACTTTTCTCAAATTAACTTTGCCATAGTATAGAAACAAAACAAACAAATTCCAGCATTATAGAGGAATTCCTTCTTTTAGAACAGGTGATTGTAATTGTCTTGACATAGATATGATATATGCTTATGGTAAATTAACACTCTTACAGGGTTATTCAATAAAAGGTCTTCAGTGTTATTCAATAAAAGGTCTTATCATTTAAAATCGTGCTAATTTTGCCTCAACCAATCAGAATGTTAGCTTTCAAATGTTAAATAAGATCTGATTGGTTGGGGCAAAATTAGCACCATTTTAAAACGATAAGAACTTGCATTGAATTTTCCTTGATAATTGTTAAAAATGGTGCTAATTTTGCCCCAACCAATCCAAAGTTAGCTTTCAAATGTTAAATAATATCTGAGGTTTGGGGGCAAAAATTGAAAAAATAGATTGCAAAAAGGGCTGATGCAGCAACAAAAAACTTATATCTTACCTGGCCGGATTTAAACTCCTTCGCAAGACGTTGCATCACGGATCCCCATGGTAGGTATGTTTTTTGTTTTGTATCAGCCCTGTACGCCTCTATAGACAAGGTTGTGAAATTTGCGCAAAACTTAACTTTCTATTGAAAACCCCATGCAACCAACAGTACAAAACTGGCTGAAATAGCATACCCTGTGATTTTTCTAGTAAACAGAATTTAGGGTCAGCTTGTTAAAATGGGGACCCTGCCCTGGGGCTATTCTTGTTTTTGGTATTATTTTACAGAGAGCATTATAAGGGTCCCCGAAGTGTAAAGAAATTATTCCCACATCCATTGCCAAAAAGTGCATTTCTCATGTGACGCATTGTAATGTTTACTGTCATGTGACATTTGCTTCTTTCTTCCAGACTTGCCACAATGACTTATTACTTTGGGTTCTAGGGCCTTTAATAATCCAATATATCTGCTTGTGAACGTTCTCATTCATCCAGGTCATGGTATATCTGTTGTATTCAATAGATCCACTGGACTTGAAGTTTTAGTTCTTGAAGATGTTTCACTAGTTCATCCGACTGGCTTTCTCAATTCAGAATGACATGTACAAGAATCTGTGGCAATTATGTACCCTGGAAAATCCCAATTAGCATATCACAGCCAGGTGTTAAGGGCGTGATTGATAGTGGCTAAGAGGTGTTATAGGAACGCCCAGAGTAGGTGTCAAAACAGCATTGACATGGCAGACAGTTGGTGTCGAACCCCCCACCTTTATTAGGCTTGGTTTCTTTATTTTCACATAAAGGCCTCCTTAACACCTCTCTTGAATCCAGTCACGTTCCTTTGCCAATATGTTAACATTACAATCTTCAAAGGTATGTCCTTTATCCTTAAGATGCAGGTACACGGCTGGAGTCTGACACGAGGAATTGGCTCTTCTGTGCTGGGCCATACATTGATGCAGTTTGCTGTTTGGTCTCCACCACATACAAATCGAGCATTCTTCACTGCACTGCACTGCGTATATGATGCCTCAGTGTGTTGTTCGGTTTAAAGCAGACAGGGATACGGTTTGTTTTTGAAAATCTTCTTAATTTCTCGGAGACCCTGCTACATATGGGATGACCATGTTCTTTCTCCTGTCTTCCAGTTTCCAGTTTACAATTTTCCTTAACATGGACTGCTTGAGGAAAGTTAAGGAAAAATGGTAAACTGGAAGTAGAAAGTTACAGAAAACCAACACACACAGATCAGTATTTGATATTGACTCCCACACCCTTTAGATCACAAGCTGAGTGTCATCAGAAACCCTGCAACAGAGCTGAGAACATCCCACTAGCACAGAGGCGAAGGCTAAAGAAATGAAACATCTCAGACGAGCCCTAAAACTTGTGGATATCTTTGTCAAAAGAAAAGTAGAAGGAAAGAAAAGGAACACGAATGCCAACAGTGAAGGGTTAAAAGCAAGACAGGAGGAAGAACATGTCATCCCATATGTAGCAGGGGTCCTCCGAGAAATTAAGAAGAATTTTCAAAAAACACCTTATCCCTGTCTGCTTAAAACCGAACAAACACAGGAGGCAGCAATTGGTACATCGAAAGACCCCAATACCGAAACACAAGAAAAGCGACATCATATATGCAGTCCAGTGCAGTGAAGAATACTCTGATTTGTATGTGGGGAGACCAAACAGCAACTCATCAACGTATGGCCCGGCACAGAAGAGCCAATACTCGGGTCAGGACTCAGCCATGACCTGCATCTTAAGGATAAAGACACACCTTTGAAGGTTGTAATGTTAACATATTGGCAAAGGAACATGACTGGTTTAAGAGGGTGTTAAGGAGGCCATTTATGTGAAAATAAAAGAAACCAAGCCTAAATAGAGGTGGGGGGGGTTCAACCACCAACTGTTTGCCATGTACAATGCTTGTTTGACACCTTACTCTGCGCGTTCTATAACACCACTATCCAATCACGCTCTTAACCCCTGGCTGTGATATGCTAATGGGATTCCAGGGTAGTTTCTTAAGATGTTTGCTAGTCATCCGACTGGCTTTCTCAATTCAAGAATCTGTGGCAATTATGTACCTTGATTCTTGTACAAGTCATTCTGAATTGAGAAAGCCAGTCGGATGACTAGCGAAACGTCTAAACGAAAGAACTAAACTTCAAGTCCAGTTGATCTATGAATACAACAGATATACCATGACTGGATGAATGAGACCTTCACAAGCAATTTAAGATACAAATGTATAAATGTTTTTTTTCGCTGGGTGGGCAGGAGCAGTATGGAGCTTGGAAACAGTATGGAGCATATGGAGCTTGGAACAGTATGGAGCATATGGAGCATGGAGCAGTATGGAGCATATGAGCTTGGAGCAGTATGGAGCTTGGAGCAGTATGGAGCATATGGAGCTTGGAGCAGTATGGAGCTTGGAGTAATATGCAGCATATGGAGAGCAGTATGGAGCATATGAGCAGTATGGAGCTGGAGCAGCAATATGAAGCTTGGAGCAGCAGTATGGAATAGTATGAAGCTTGGGGCAGTGTGGAGCAGTATGAGCTTGGAGCAGATGGATGGAGAAGTATGGACATTGGAGCAGTATGGAACAGTATGGAGTTTGGAGTGGTATGGGCTTGGAGCAGAATGTAGCAGTATGGTGGGAGCAGTATGGAGCTTGAGCAGAATGGAGCAGTATGGAGCAGTATGGAGCTTGGAGCAGAATAGGAGAGTATGGACATTGGAGCAGTATGGAGCAGTATGGATGTTGAAGCAGAACGGAACAGTATTGGAGGTTGGAGCAGTATGGAGCAGTATAATAGTTACATAGTAATTAAGGTTTGAATAAGACAGACTCCATCAAGTCCAACATTCACTTTTTTTTTTTTTTAACCCTACCTAACAGTTGATCCAGAGGAAGGCAAAAAACCCCAGCTAAAAAGGGGGGGAAAATTCCTTCCTGACTCCAAACGGCAATCGGAAAGTATCTCTGGATCAACCAGATCTTATTGCATTATACCAGTAATTCTCAAAATTTTTAGTTTTAGAAACTTATCCAGGCCTTTTTTAAAGTTATTCAATGAACTTGCCATTACCACACCGTTCTCACTGTAAAGAAACCTTTCCTAACCTGAAGATGAAACTTCTTTTCTTCCAACCTTAAAGGATGTCCACGTGTCCTCTGATATGACCTATTAGTAAAGAATGCACCAGAGAGTTCATTGTATGGGCCATTAATATATTTGTATAAGGTGTATCATGTCCCCACGCAACCGCCGCTTCCCAATGTAAACAGCCCTAACTTGTCTAATCTGCCTGCATATTCAAGCCCCTCCTTCCCCTATTAATTTAGTTGCCCTTCTCTGAACTCCTCAATTTCCAAGATGTCCCTTTTGTATATGGGATTCCAAAACTGCACCGCACATTCCAATGAGGCCTTACAGTGCCTTGTAAAGAGGGAGAATAATATTTTTCTCTCTTGAATCTATTCCTTTTTATACAGACAATATCTTGCTAGCTCTAGCTGTTGCTACCTGGCATTGTTTGCACCAGCTAAGTCTGTTATCTACCAGAACCCCCAAATCGTTTTCCATTACAGATGAACTTAACACAGAGTTATTATGGTGTAGATGGCACAGGGATTATTAAACCCAAATGCATCACCTTACATTTATCTACATTGAATCTCATCTGCCATTCGCTGCCCATTTTGATAAATCTATCAGGTCTGCTGCAGCACTGCACATCATGGAAGTTTCCAAAGCTCTGCATAACTTAGTGTTATCAGCAAACACAGAGACCTTGCTCTCAATGCCCCCTTCTAAGTCATTTATAAACAGATTAAACAGAAGCGGCCCCAGTACAGAACCCTGAGGCACTCCGCTTAGAACTTTAGCCCACATAGATGTAGCTCCATTAACCACCACTCTCTGTTTGCGGTCCAATAACCAGTTCTCTATCCATGAACAAATGTTTTCTTCAAGGCCAACAGTCCTCAGTTTATACATTAGTCGTCTATGTGGCACAGTATCAAAAGCTTTTGCAAAATCCAAATATACCACATCCACTGCTGTGCCTGAGTCCAACTTCTTACTCACTTCTTCATAAAAACCAATTATGTATGGTCGTTGGCAGTGAGCAGTATAGAGCAGTATGGCGCTTGGAGCAGTATGGCGCTTGGAGCAGAATGGAGCAGTATGGACGTTGGCGCAACATGGAGCAATATGGACGTTGGAGCAGTATGGACGTTGGAGCAGTATGGAAGTTAGAGCAGTATGGAGCTTGAAACAGTATGGATGTTGGAGCAGTATGGACGTTGGAGTATTATGGAACAGTATGGGGTTTGGAGCAGTATGGACCTTGGAGCAGAATGGAGCAGTATGGATGTTGGACAGGGGTGTCTCTCTAATGAGGCAATATGAGAAAAATGCTCAGGGCGGCACCCATGCTAAATATCAAAGAGGGGCAGGCAGAGCTCACTTTAAATGTTTTTTTAAGAAAAGTGGAGGCAGAGCAGAAGGAAAATAAACATAGCACCTAGTAGTACATAGAGGCGGCATTCCAAAAGTTTTGCTCAGGTGGCAAAAACACTAGAGACACCCCTGTGATTTGAGCAGTATGGAGTAGTAGGGAACTTGGAGCAAAATAGAGCAGTATGGAGTTGGGCAGTATGGAGCTTGGAGCAGAATGGAATTGGAGCAGTATGGAGCAGTATGGACGTTGGAGCAGAATGGAAACAGTATGGAGTTTGGAGCAGTTTGGAATCAGAATGGAGATGTATGGACATTGGAGCAGTATGGAGCAGTATGGACATTGGAGCAGTATGGAGCAGTATGGCGCTTGAGCAGAATGGAGCAGTATATATGTTGGAGAAGCATGGAGCAGTATGGACGTGGAGCAGTAGGACGTTGGAAGCAGTATGGAGCAGAATAGACTGTTGAAGCAGTATGGAACAGTATGGAGTTTGGAGCAGTATGGAGTTTGAGGAAAGCAGATGGAGCAGAATGGATGTTGGAGCAGTATGGAGCAGAATAGCGTGAAGCAGTATGGAACAGCATGGAGTTTGGAGCAGTATGGAGTTTGGAGCAGAATGTAGCAGTATGGATGTTGGAGCAGTATGGAGCATGGAGCACAATGGAGCAGTGTTGATGTTGAGCAGAATGGAGCAGTATGGACATTGGAGCAGTATGGAGCAGGTGGATGTTGGAGCAGTATGGCGTTGGAGCAGAACGGAGCAGTATGGACGTTGGCGCAACATGGAGCAGTATGGACATTGGAGCAGTGTGGATGTTGGAGCAGTAAGGAGCTTGAAACAGTATGGATGTTGGAGCAGTATGGACGTTGGAGTAGTAGTATGGAACAGTATGGAGTTTGGAGCAGTATGGAGCTTGGAACAGAATGAAAGCAGTATGGTGTTGGAGCAGTGTGGAGCTTGGAGCAAAATGGAGCAGTATGGGCGTTGGGCAGAATGGAGGGTATGGATGTTGCGCAGCGCAGTATGGAGCAGTATGGACATTGGAGAAGTAGGAACAGTATGGAGTTTGAGAGCAGTATGGAGCTTGGAGCAGTATGGAGCTTGGAGCAGTATGGAGCTTGGAGGAGAATGGAGCAGTATGGACGTTGGAGAAGTATGGAGCAGCATGGAGCTTGGAGCAGAATGGAGAGTATGGACATTGGAGCAGTATGGATGTTGGAGCAGTATGGAGCAGCATGGATGTTGGAGCAGTATGGACATTGGAGCAGTATGGACGTTGGAGCAGTATGGCGCTTGGAGCAGAATGGAGCAGTAGGACATTGGCGCAACACGGAGCAGTATGGACGTTGGAGCAGTATGACGTTGGCGCAGAGTATGGAGCAGTATGGACATGGAACAGTTTGGACGTTGGAGTAGTATGGAACCAGTATGGGGTTTGGAGCAGTATGGAGTTTGGAGCAGAATGGAGCAGTATGATGTTGGACAGGGGTGTCTATCTAATGAGGCAATATGAGCAAAATGCTCAGGGCGGCACCCATGCTAATATCAGAGGAGGCGGCAGGCAGAGCTCATTTAATTTTTTTCTTAAGAAAAGTGGCAGACAGAGCAGAAGAAAAATAAACATAGCACCTAGTAGTACATAGAGGCGGCATTCAAAAGTTTGGCTCAGGTGGCAAAAACACTAGAGACACCGCTGGTTGGAGCAGTATGGAGTAGTATGGAGTTGAAGCAAAATGGAGCAGTATGGACGTTGGAGCAGTATGGAGCTTGGAGCAGAAGGGAGTATGGATGTTGGGGAGCAGTATGACGTTGGAGAGCAGAATCGAACAGTATGGAGTTTGGAGCAGTTTGGAGCTGGAGCAAAATGGAGCAGTATGGGCGTTGGAGCAGTATGGAGCAGTATGGCGCTTGGAGCAGAATGGAGCAGTATATATGTTGGAGACAGCAGGAGCAGTAGGACGTTGGAGCAGTATGGAGCAGCATGGATGTTGGAGCAGTATGGAGCAGAATAGACGTTGAAGCAGTATGGAACAGTATGGAGTTGGAGCAGTATGGAGTTTGGAGCAGAATGGAGCAGTATGGATGTGTGGAGCAGTATGGAGCTTGGAGCTGAATGGAGCAGTGTGGTGTGGAGCAGTATGGAGCTTGGAGTGAATGGAGAGTATGGAGCTTGGAGCAGAATGGAGCAGTATATACGCTGGAGCAGTGGAGCAGTATGGAAGCAGTATGGACATTGGAGCAGTATGGAGCAGTTTGGAGCTTGGAGCAGTATGGAGCTTGGAGCAGAATGGAGGAGTATGGAGCTTGGAGCAGAATGAGCAGTATTACACTGGAGCAGTTATGGAGCAGTATGGATGTTGGAGCAGTATGAAGCAGTTTGGAGCTTGGAGCAGTATGGACGTTGGGGCAGTATGATGTTGGAGCAGTGTGGAACAGTATGGAGTATGGAGCAGTATGGAACGTTGGACATGGAGCAGTATGGAACAGTAGAACAGTTTGGACGTTGAGCAGCATAAGTATGGAGCAGTTAGGACACCGGAGCAGTATGGAACAGTTTGGACGTTGGTGAACAGTATGGAGCAGTATTGAACGTTGGAGCAGTATGGATCAGTATGGAGGTTGGAGCAGTATGGAGCAGTGTGGACGCTGGAGCAGTATGGACGTTGGAGCAGTATGGGACAGTATGGATGCTGGAACAGTATGGACGCTGGACAGTATGGAGCAGTTTGGAGCTTGGAGCAGCATGGAGCAGTATGGACGTTGGAGCAGTATAGAGCAGTATGGACATTGGAGCAGTATGGACGTTGGAGCAATATGGATGTTGGAGCCGTATGGAGCAGTTTGGAGCTTGGAGCAGTATGGACGTTGGAGCAGTATGGAGCTTTGAACAGTATGGATGTTGGCGCAGTATCGAGCAGTATGGACATTGGAGTAGTATGGAGCAGTATGGAGTTTGAACGGTATGGAGCTTGGAGCAGAATGGAGCAGTATGGATGTTGGAGCAGTATGGAGCTTGGAGCAGAATGGAGTAGTATGGAGCTTGGAGCAGAATGGAGAGTATGGACGTTGGAGCAGTATGGAGCAGTATGGATGTTGGAGCAGAACGGATCAGTATGGACGTTGGAGCAGTATGGAGCAGTATGGACATTGGAGCAGTATGGAGGTTGGAGCAGTATGGAGCAGTAGGAGCAGTATGGCGCTTGGAGCAGAATGGAGCAGTATGGACGTTGGCGCAAATGGAGCAGTATGGACATTAGAGCAGTATGGACGTTGTAGCAGTATGGAGCTTGAAACAGTATGGATGTTGGAGCAGTATTGATGTTGGACAGGGGTTGTTTTAATGAGGCAATATGAGCAAAATGTCAGTGCGGCGGCACCCATGCTAAATATCAGAGAGGCGGCAGGCAGAGCTCAATTCTTAAGAAAAGGTCAGACAGAGCAGAAGGAAAATAAACATAGCACCTAGTAGACATAGAGGTGGCATTCAAAAGTTGTGGCCAGGTGGCAAAAACACTAGAGACACCTCTGATGTTGGAGCAGTATGGAGTAGTATGGAGCTTGGAGCAAAATGGAGCAGTATGGATGTTGAAGCAGTATGGAGCTTGGAGCAGAATGGAGAGTATGGATGTTGGAGCAGTATGGAGCAGTATGGACATTGGAGCAGAATGGAACAGTATGGAGTTTGGAGCAGATTGGAGCTTGGAGCAGAATGAAGCAGTATGGATGTTGGAGCAGTATGGACGATTATGCAGTATGGATCAGTATGGCGCTTGGAGCAGAATGGAGCAGTATATATGTTGGAGCAGTATGGATGTTGGAGCAGTATGGAGCAGCATGGATGTGGAGCAGTATGAAGCAGAATAGACGTTAAAGCAATATGGAACAGTATGGAGTTGGGAGCAGTGCATGGAGTTTGGAGCAGAATGAGCAGTATGGATGTGGAGCAGTATGGAGCAGTATGGAGCCTGGAGCAGAATGGAGCAGTATGGACATTGAGCAGTATGGAGTTGGAGCAGTATGGCGCTTGGAGCAGCATGGAGCAGTATGAACGTTGGAGCAGTATGGATGATGGAGCAGTATGGAGCAGTATGGATGTTGGAGCAGTATGGAGCTTGGAGCTGAATGGAGCAGTGTGGATGTTGGAGCAGTATGGAGCTGGAGCTGAATGGAGAGTATAGAGCTTGGAGCAGAATGGGGCAGTATATACGCTGGAGCAGTATGGAGCAGTATGGACATTGGAGCAGTATGGAGCAGTTTGGAGCTTGGAGCAGTATGGAGCTTGGAGCAGAATGGAGAGTATGGAGCTTGGAGCAGAATGGAGCAGTATATACACTGGAGCAGTATGGAGCAGTATGGATGTTGGAGCAGTATGAAGCAGTTTGGAGCTTGGAGCAGTATGGACGTTGGGGCAGTAGGATGTTGGAGCAGTTGGGGAACAGTAGGATGTTGGAGCAGTATGGACAGTTTGGACAGTTTGGGGAGTAGTATGGAGCAGTATGGAACAGTTTGGACGTTGGAGCAGTATGGAGCAGTATGGACACCGGAGCAGTATGGAACAGTTTGACGTTGGAACAGTATGGACAGTATGAACGTTGGAGCAGTATGGATCAGTATGGAGGTTGAGCAGTATGGAGCAGTGTGGACGCTGGAGCAGTATGGACTTTGGAGCAGTATGGGACAGTATGGATGCTGGAACAGTATGGACGCTGGAACAGTATGGAGCAGTATGGAGCGTGAGCAGCATGGAGCAGTATGGGACGTTGGAGCCGTATAGAGCAGTATGGACATGAGAGCGTTGGAGTTGTGGAGCAATATGGACGTTGGAGCAATATGGATGTTGGAGCAGTATGGAGCGCAGTTTGGAGCTTGGAGCAGTATGGAGCAGTATGGACGTTGGAGCAGTATGGAGCTTTGAACAGTATGGATGTTGGCGGCAGTATCGAGCAGTATGGACATTGGAGTAGTATGGAGCAGTATGGAGTTTGGGAACGGTATGGAGCTTGGAGCAGGAATGGAGCAGTATGGATGTGGAGCAGTATGGAGCTTGAGCAGAATGGAGTAGTATGGAGCTTGGAGCAGAATGGAGAGTATGGACGTTGGAGCAGTATGGAGCAGTATGGATGTGGGAGCAGAACGGATCAGTATGGACGTTGGAGCAGTATGGGAGCATAGGACATTGGAGCAGTATGGAGGTTGGAGCAGTATGGAGCAGTATGGAGCAGTATGGCGCTTGGAGCAGAATGGAGCAGTATGGACGTTGGCGCAAAATGGAGCAGTATGGACATTAGAGCAGTATGGACGTTGTAGCAGTATGGAGCTTGAAACAGGTGATGTTGGAGCAGTATGGATGTTGGACAGGGGTGTCCTCTAATGGGGCAATATGAGCAAAATGCTCAGGGGGCGGCACCCATGCTAAATATCAGAGAGGCGGCAGGCAGAGCTCAATTTCTTAAGAAAAGTGCCAGACAGAGAGAAGGAAAATAAACATAGCACTAGTATAGTACATAGAGGCGGCATTCAAAGTTTGGCTCAGGTGGCAAAAACACTAGAGACACCTCTGATGTTGGAGCAGTATGGAGTAGTATGGAGCTTGGAGCAAAATGGAGCAGTATGGATGTTGAAGCAGTATGGAGCTTGGAGCAGAATGGAGAGTATGGATGTTGGAGCAGTATGGAGCAGTATGGACATTGGAGCAGAATGGAACAGTATGGAGTTTGGAGCAGATTGGAGCTTGGAGCAGAATGAAGCAGTATGGATGTTGGAGCAGTATGGACGATATGCAGTATGGATCAGTATGCGCTTGGAGCAGAATGGAGCAGTATATATGTTGGAGCAGTATGGATGTTGGAGCAGTATGGAGCAGCATGGATGTTGGAGCAGTATGAAGCAGAATAGAGTTTAAAGCAGTATGGAACAGTATGGAGTTGGGAGCAGTATGGAGTTTGGAGCAGAATGGAGCAGTATGGATGTTGGAGCAGTATGGAGCAGTATGGAGCTTGGAGCTGAATGGGAGCAGTGTGGATGTTGAAGCAGTATGGAGCTTGGAGCAGAATGGAGAGTATGGAGCCTGGAGCAGAATGGAGCAGTATGGACATTGGAGCAGTATGGACGTGGAGCAGTATGGCGCTTGGAGCAGCATGGAGCAGTATGACGTGGGAGCAGTAGGAGGGGTGAGCAGTATGGAGCAGTATGGACGTTGGAGCAGTATGGAGCTGAGCAGTATGGACGTTGGAGCAGTAAGGAGCTTGAAACAGTATGGATGTTGGAGCAGTATGGACGTTGGAGTAGTATGGAACAGTACGGAGTTTTGAGCAGTGTGGATGTTGGAGCAGTATAGAGCAGTATGGATGTTGGAGCAGTGTGGAGCAGTATGGAGCTTGGAGCAAAATGGAGCAGTGTGGACGTTGGAGCAGTATGGAGCTTGGAGCAGTATGGACGTTGGAGTAGTATGGAACAGTACGGAGTTTTGAGCAGTATGGATGTTGGAGCAGTATAGAGCAGTATGGATGTTGGAGCAGTGTGGAGCAGTATGGAGCTTGGAGCAAAATGGAGCAGTGTGGACGTTGGAGCAGTATGGAGCTTGGAGCAGAAGGAAGGACTATGGATGTTGGAGCAGTATGGAGCAGTATGGACGTTGGAGCAGTATGGAACAGTATGGAGTTTGGAGCAGTTTTCAGTTGAGCAAGTATGGACGTTGGCGGAGCAGTATGGAATTGGAGCAGTATGGCGCTTGGAGCAGAATGGAGCAGTATAGATGTTGGAGCAGCATGGAGCAGTATGGATGTTGGAGCAGTATGGTCGTTGGAGCAGTATGGATCAGCATGGATGTTGGAGCATTATGAAGCAGAATAGACGTTGAAGCAGTATGGAACAGTAGGGAGTTTGGAGCAGTATGGAGCTTGGAGCAGAATGGAGGCAGTATGGAGCTTGGAGCAGAATGGAGTAGTGTGGAGCAGTATGGACATTGGAGCAGCAGGGAACAGTATGGACGTTGGAGCAGTATGGACGTTGGAGCAGCATGGAGCAGTATGGACATTGGAGCAGTATGGACGTTGGAACATTATGGACATTGGAGCAGAATGGAGCAGATGGACGTTGGAGCAGTATGGATGTTGGAGCAGTATGGAGCAGTATTGGACGTTGGAGCAGTATGGAGCTTGGAGCAGTATGGACGTTGGAGCAGTAAGGAGCTTGAAACAGTATGGATGTTGGAGCAGTATGGACGTTGGAGTAGTATGGAACAGTACGGAGTTTTGAGCAGTATGGATGTTGGAGCAGAGATAGAGCAGTATGGATGTTGGAGCAGTGTGGAGCAGTATGGAGCTTGGAGCAAAATGGAGCAGTGTGGACGTTGGAGCAGTATAGACGTTGAGCAGTATGGAGCTTGGAGCAGTATGGACGTTGGAGCAGTAAGGAGCTTGAAACAGTATGGATGTTTGGAGAGTATGGACGTTGGAGTAGTATGGAAAGTACGAGTTTTGAGCAGTATGGATGTTGGAGCAGTATAGAGCAGTATGGATGTTAGAGCAGGTGTGGAGCGTTGGAGCTTGGAGCAAAATGGAAGCAGTGTGGACGTGGGAGCAGTATGGAGCTTGGAGCAGAAGGAAAGGACTATGGATGTTGGAGCAGTATGGAGCAGTATGGAGTTGGAGCAGTATGGAACAGTATGGAGTTGAGCGTTTGGAGCGTATGGACGGGGTGGAGCAGTATGGACTTTGGAGCAGTATGGAGCAGTATGGCGCTTGGAGCAGAATGGAGCAGTATAGATGTTGGAGCAGCATGGAGCAGTATGGATGTTGGAGCAGTCTGGTCGTTGGAGCAGTATGGATCAACATGGATGTTGGAGCAGTATGAAGCAGAATAGACGTTGAAGCAGTATGGAACAGTAGGGAGTGTGGAGCAGTATGGAGCTTGGAGCAGAATGGAGCAGTATGGAGCTTGGAGCAGAATGGAGTAGTGTGGAGCAGTATGGACATTGGAGCAGCATGGAACAGTATGGACGTTGGAGCAGTATGGACGCTGGAGCAGCATGGAGCAGTATGGACATTGGAGCAGTAGGACGTTGGAGCATTATGGACGTTGGAGCAGAATGGAGCAGTATGGACGTTGGAGCAACATAGAGAAGTATGATGTAGGAGCAGTATGGACGTTGGAGCAGTATGGAGCAGTATGGACATTGGAGCAGTATGGAGCATGGAGCTTGGAGAAGAATTGAGTAGTATGGACGTTGGAATAGTATGGAGCTTGAAACAGTATGGATGTTGGAACTGTATGGAGTTTGGAGCCAGTATGGAGCTGGAGAAGAATGGAGCAGTATGGGTGTTGGAGCAGTATGGATCAATATGGAGCTTGGAGCAGAATGAGAGTATGGATGATGGAGCAGTATGGATCAGTATGGAGCTTGGAGCAGAATGGAGAGTATGGACATTGGAGCAGTATGGAGCTTGAGCAGTAGCGTATGGACGTTGGAGCAGTGTGTGGAGCTTGAAACAGTTTGGATGTTATAGCAGTATGGATGTTGGGAGTAGTATGGAACAGTATGGGTTTGGAGAGTAGCAGTTGGAGCTTGGAGCAGAATGGAGCAGTATGGATGTTGTTGGAGCAGTATGGAAGTAGTATGGAGCTTGGAGCAAAATGAGAGCAGTATGGACATTGAAGCAGTATGAGCTTGGAGCAGAATGGAGAGTATGGATTGTTGGAGCGTATGGAGCAGTATGGACGTTAGAGCAGAATGGAACAGTATGGAGTTTGGAGCAGTTTGGAGCTTGGAGCAGAATGAAGCAGTATGGACATTGGAGCTAGTATGGGACGTTGAGCAGTATGGCAGTATGGCCCTGGAGCAGAATGGAGCAGTATATATGTTGGATCAGCATGGAGCAGTATGGACGTTGGAGCAGTATGGAGCAGCATGGATGTTGGAGCAGTATGGACAGAATAGACTTTGAAGCAGTATGGAGCATTAGGACATTGAGGCAGTATGGAGCAGTGTGGATGTTGGAGAAAGTTGGAGACAGTATAGAGTTGGAGCCAGTTGGACAGATTGGACGTTGGAGCAGTATGGAACAGTATGGAGTTTGGAGCAGTATGGAGCTTGGAGCAGAATGGAGCATTATGGATGTTGGGCAGTATGGAGCAGTATGGGGTTGGAGCAGATAAGAAGCAGTATTGACATTGGAGCAGTTGACGTTGGAGCAGTATAGAGCAGTATGGACATTGGAGCAGTATGGAGTTTGGAGCAGTATGGAGCTTGGAGCAGAATGGAGAAGTATGGATGTTGGAGCGCATGGAGCAGTATGGGCGTTGGAACAGTATAGAGCAGTATGGACATTGGAGCAGTATGGAGCATTATGAACATTGGAGCACGTAGGACGTTGAGAAGTATAGAGCAGTATGGACGTTGGTGGAGCAGTGTGGAACAGTATGGATGTTGAAGCAGTATGGAGCAGTATGGAAGTTGGAGCAGTATGAAACAGTTTGGACATTGGAGCAGTATGGAGCAGTATGGACGTTGGAGCAGTATGGAACAGTTTGGACGTTGGAGCAGTATGGAGCAGTATGGACACTGGAGCAGTATGGAACAGTTTGGGCGTTGGGCCGTATGGAGCAGTATGTACGTTGGAGCAGTATGGAGCAGTATGATGCTGGGCAGTATGAGCAGTATGGACGTTGGAGCAGTATGGATATTGGAGCAGTATGGACGTTGGAGCAATATGGACATTGGAGCAGTATGGAACAGTAAGTTGGAGCAGCATGAACGCTAGAGCGGTATGGAGCAGTATGGACGTTGGAGCAGAGAGCAGTAGCGGAGCAGAGAGAGCAGTAGCAGTATGGAGCAGTTGGAGCTTGGAGCAGTATGGAGCAGTCATGAACGTTGGAGCAGTATGAGCAGTTTGGAGTTGGAGCAGTATGGAGCAGATGGCGTTGAGCGTATGGAGCAGTTTGGAGCTGGTGAGTGTGGAGCAGTAGTACATTGGAGCAGTGGACGTTTGGAGCAGTATGGAACAGTATGGACGCTGGGCAGTATGGACAATATGCTTTCAAACTTTTGTTCGTGCTGTGACTGACAGCTTGCTCAGCTCTGCAGCCCTCTGTGCATGCATGGCAATGGGAGAGGTAGTCAGGCTAGAGAAACAGAGAATCAGCTCTTGCCAGCCCCACCAATGGAGGTACGAGTAGGCTTGCAAAAATATAAAATTGTTATTATGCTAACAGGTTAAAAAAATACAATGTTAGTTTAATATTTTTTGCTTCTTACTAGTAAATGTGCATTGTTTGTAATATAAATGTACTTTGTGCAGCTCTGCCCAATTCATTTGACTCTTGTGTCTCTTTGAGGAAATGGATAGGATTAAACAAACAGGGATAGATAAGTTAACAGGCAATGTTTGATTCAAATATTTTTTCAAGGGAAATAAGTTCATGGTAAAGTCAACAGAGCGTAGCTCTAACTGAACCCTCATTATGTTAAAGAGAGAATTTTGGTATAATACATTTTCATTAAAGGCACATAACAAAATAGAGGCCCTGTGTGGGTCTAACTTAAAACCGCATCCAGTTATGCCAGGCGTCCTATTTTAGACAGCCTTGGCAGCCCAGCCCAGTTAAGCCCCAACCCAGCCTCCGACCAAAGCCCTGCCTTGTCACACCCACCGTGAAATCACAGCCCCACCCCTCATGCTTGGCAACCCTGCCCAAACCCGACCCGACAAATCTGTACCTCACTCGACCCGCAACCCACTTTTCTACCATACCTACGACTGACCCGACCAGCAATTTTGGACCTAAAAACGACCAGACCTTTTAGTGTTTTTTTTTAAAATTTGTACACCAAGCAGTTGTCACACAAAAACCGAACTACCTAAGCCATTTAAGTTAATAAGTAATGTTTATCAGAACCAACAATGTCATAGAAAACAAAAATACCATAGCACTAAAAATATATGCAGGGCTCTTCAACTCACAGGCTCCAAGTACGTCCCCCAGCCTCGATATTGTGGTGGATGTAGTGGAAGCTGATGGAGTTATATATTTCAAACAAAGTAGGCCCACAGGAGGAGATCCCCGTATAGAGTGCAATGTACACTTTATTATCCCTACACATGGGCCTCTACTGTCCCCTACTACCTACCCATGGACCTCTACTGTCCCCAACTTCTACCTACCCTTTATTGTAACATTTCCTTGTGACAGGAATAAGTAAACCGTAGTTTAAAAACTACAACCCCAGCATTCACTCTAAGCCAAGGAATGCTGGGAGTTATAGTTTTCAAACATTTGAAGATCTACTACTGGTTACCAACCTATATTTTTATAACTTTATGTCCTGCATATGAAGGTTCTCATTCATCCAGGTCATGGTTATATCTGTTGTATTCAATTAGATCAACTGGACTTGAAGTTAGTTCTTGAAGACGTTCGCTAGTCATCCGACTGGCTTTCTCAATTAGAATGACTGTATAAGATCTGTGGCAATATTCAATAATAATCTCTATTCTGTCATCCCCGAACCACCCCCAGGAGAGAAAACTACCTTGGATACAAGGGGGAAGTGTCCTTCATCTAACAAGGGGAATGGGTGAGAAACTTGTCTAACAGGACTGGACCCAGCCAGAAATGGGAAGTCCTTGCTAAGGGCTGAATTTTGCAATCACTCCTAAAGCCATCCCTGTGGTTGGATATTTATAGCAGCCACAGAAGCCTCAATCCACAATAATAAGGGTACCACAGAGTGAGGCAGAACAACTTCACCTTAAGAATCTGCAGCCTTAGCCAGTGCTAAAACTCCTTCATCTAAACTAACCACACAGGAAAGAAGAGCCTTAACATCCCTCAAGAAATTCTGTATACCATTCTATCGGCAAGAAAGGGAAGACTGCACGTGGTACTTAACACCTCAGACTACCATGATAAGGTGACCATGCTCACTGGCCGATAACAACAACATATGAGGCTTTACACAAGGATCCCACCAGCCGGTTAAGGAAAGAAAGCGTCATAGACTTACTACAACAGCTGCAAAAGGCTAAAGCCATTGATCGAGCAATGTATCATCGCCTTTACCCTGTGAGGCACATCATGCATATAGGACTCCCAAAGATACACAAGGAAGGGGCACCATAAGACCTATAGTCAGCCAGCATCAAACTCTGTAAACATACAAGGTGGCAAAAAATACCTAGCCACATCTAGGACCCTTGGTGGGAAGTTCTAAGCATCAAATCCAGAACTCTCAGGATTTCACCAACAAGATTGAAGAAGATTAGTACTCGGTGAGCAAGAAACTATGGTGTCCTATGATGGGGACATCTCTCTTCACTGTATACCCCAAGGAGGCTGTTGTCATGGTGTAGAAAAATGGCTAGGCCAAGACAGCACTCTCACCAGCCAGAACTGATCTCAACCCGAACAGGTGTGTGCCTTACTGGACTTGTGCCTGAATACACCTTTTTCAAATACAGGGATAAGTTCTATAAGCAAAAACACGGATGTGCTATGGGACTCTCCAGTTTCACCCGTGAGCCACCTTACATGGAGGAGGAGAAAAACTGGCGCTTAATACCTTTAAGGCAAGCCACCCAGCCACTGGTTCAGATATGTGGAGGAACACCTGGGTTAAAATCCAACAGAAGGAAGTACAAGCTTCACAGAACACATTAATGCGGTAGACCAAAAATCAAAATTTACAAGGGAGAGGTACAAAACAACAGACTGGCTTTCTTGGACTGCTTGGGAGAAGTCAGGAGAATGGTAAACTGGAAGAAGAGGTTACAGAAAACCAACACACACAGATCAGTATTGATGTTTGACTCCCACCACCCTTAGATCAAAGCGGGGGTCATCAGAACCCTGAAACACGGCTGAGAACATCCCCCACTAGCACAGAGGCAAAGGGCTAAAGAAATGAAACATCTCAGAGGAGCCCTTATTAAAACTTGTGGATATCCAGAATGGGCCCTTTGTCAAAAGAAGCAGAAGGAAAGAAAGAACACGAATACCAACAGTGAAGGGGAAAAAAAGCAAAGACAGGAGAAAGAAACATGGGCATTCCCATATGTAGCAGGGGTCTCCGAGAAATTAAGAAGGTTTTCAAAAAACACCGTATCCCTGTCTGCTTTTAAACCGAGCAACCGCTGAGGAGCAATGGAACATCTGAAAAGACCCAATACCGAAAACACAAGAAAAAGCGACATCATATATCGCAGTGCAGTGCAGTGAAGAATCTCTGATTTGATGTGGGGGAGAGACCAAACAACAACTGATCAAGTATGGCCCAGCACAGAAGAGAAGAGCCAATTCTCGGGTCAGGACTCAGCCGTGTGTACCGGCATCTTAAGGATAAAGGACATACTTTGAAGATTGTATGTTACATATGGCAAAGGAAAGGGACTGGTTCAAGAGGATGGTGTTAAGGAGGCCATTTATGTGAAAATAAGACACCAAGCCTAAATAGAGTTGGGGGGGTTCGACACCATCTGTCTGCCAATGCAATGCTGTTTTGACACCTTACTCTGGGCGTTCCTATAACACCCTAGCACTATCTAATCACGCCCTAACACCTCGCTGTGATATGCTAATTGGATTTTTCCAGGGTACATAATTGCCACAGATTCTTGTACAAGTCATTCTGAATTGAGAAAGCCAGTCGGATGACCTATAGCGAAAAGTCTTCAAGAACTAAACTTCAAGTCCAGTTGATCTAATTGAATACACAGATATTTATGTCCTGCAGAATATAAATTCGAAATCTCGACACGGTCTGAAGTTGCATAATGGGAAGACATTCCACCATGCCAAAACTCATTTCAGGAGGGTAACCACACATTCAGGGAGGATACCACCCCGCTAAAGCCCCACCCCAATAACGCATTAATCCATGCATACAGACACCACACATATACAGGCCATTCCCCTCCGGAGTCTCGCCACACCCGCGAGACACCCCAAACTACCGCGACCCTACCTGAGAGTCTCCTCCGGAACACCTTTTTTTCTGGCCACACCCTGCTATGTGACGTAAATTTAGTCACACAGACCAGTTACGGCCCTAGCCATGCCTCTAATGTGATGTAATTTAAGTACACATTAGAGGAGTGGCTAGGGTGTAAACTGTCTCTCCCTGACTCCGCCCCCCCCCCACCTCTTAAGTGACGTTCACCGATGTCACGTCACTTGGCCACGCCCCTTTCACCTACCCTCCGGAAGCCAGGTTCGGCAGGGTGGGATGTGCATGTATACAGTCAGACACTCTTGCATACAAACACATGCATCCGACAGAACACACACTATGAAAAAAACCGTAAGACACAATACATACAACAAGCCTGTCCCACTATTAAGTGGTTTTGTCACTTGCTAAATGCTAAAAGACTCTGACATCATTGTGCTCCCTCACTCTATCAAAACAACACATTCCAGGGAAGTATTATTTATTTCAGGGAGTCAGGGATCTGCCATTAAAACCAGGAACTTCAGGGAGGGGTGCGAATGAGGAAAACAGTAAAAGTTACAACGAGTACCATACAGAGGATTATGGGGTAGGGAGCCGGTGGATGGCATTGAATTATCTACACCTTATATGGGTGTATCTATTTATGCATGTTTTGAAAAGTACAACCAACCAACATTCCCTGTCTGCACTCTAATGTTTGTACAATGTTGGCATTTAAAATGTCCATATACTGTTGTCCATGTTACCTGACTTTAAGCTGAAACCTCATCAAGTGGTAGATGATGGTAGAATCATCCACATCCCATAGAGCATATGGCCAGAAGGATTAACAAAGACCAATGAAATCATGTCCATTGTCTCCCATGCGACGAAACTGCTTGGTTCTGCCATAGGTGCAGGTTGCAGACAGAAGTTTGTTACTTTTTTTTATGGGAGATTGTACTTTGCTGACTCTGACCTCTGCTAGTAAAACAATGTCTGTATTCCTATCCACAATGCCATCTGTATAAGATGTACATTAGAGCTGTTGATAACCCAATATTACCCATCCAAAAAACACAGTAAGAGTCTGGGAGCTTTTTGCTTACATGATTTGCCCTTTATCGGCCATAGTGTTGATTTAGTGTAAAAAAAAAAAAAACCGCACGCACAGTTGATAACAAGTGTATCCAGTTTTAGTTATTAGACAGAGCTCTCTTCATACCACAGGAAAAAAAATGTTTTCTTTTTTTAAGACTGGAACACTTCTGCCAGCGATTCCGGCCCAACCCAGTTCTTCTTTACTCGAACCCGACCCGCAACCCATTCATAGTCAATGCTGGTTCCCCGAACTCGTCGCTCACAAACTGGGTAACCTGCTGGTACCCGACCCACTGCTGGACTCTACAAAAACAGCCATATTAGCATTAGTTGTATTTTGGTCAACATAATTTCAAAGGATTCTTTAGTCAGCCACTAGATCTTCAAGCTAAAAAACTACTACACCCAGCATTCCCTGGGTTCCGTCTGTAGTGAGGCAATGTATGATTTGTAGTTTTCATCCATTTGAAGGGACATCGTTTGAGGGTTCCTGCACCTAAATTAAGGGCATATTAAAGGGTATGTCCACAGACACTATATATTTCATATGTTATTGCCATTATTCTAGCTTTAAAACAAGCCAAAACCACATTAAAATCTGTTCAGACAATTTTAAGATCATGCATTTTTATCTCTTCTTATGAAGAGCAGAGACATCTCACTGAAATCCAAGCTCTCTTACATCACCTTATGCCCGTTGCCTTATTCGTTCACTGCAACAGCCTGGATACCTCCTTCTATTTCCTACCTCCCAACATCATTTCTATGAGGAGCACCAGCACAAAGAAAAAACTGCTTCTCTAGGATTTCTCAGTTTGTCACTACTAACAGGAAAGTTGGCCAGATTAAAACTATACATGCTGGATGCCTTAACAAAAGGATATTGGGGAGGTAGGAATAATCAATAATATATTAAATCTCCTCAAGGACCCAGGTCCAAGATAATTTTTAAAAGTACATTTATACAGTGCACGTTGCCCTTAACAAAAACTTGAAAGTCTTCACTGGCCAATTGCCTGAGAACCATGGATCCTGCCTCCTCCACTCCTGCTCCCTTACTCTGTCCCTGATTCTTCTATTGACTTTGGAGGAGCACGGGCCACTGCTGCTGTTCGTCCTTCTTCATTTGCAACACATATTCTTTTAAAGAATAACCATGACCTTCCCTCTTACATTGTTTTAGCAAAAAAACAAAAAAAGAAATTTTCTGAAATGTAATAAAGGGACGTTCCTTTACTATGCTCTGCTGCACATCTAAAGGTATCTAGAATTTGAAAGTCTATAAAACCACAAATTGTCAATCTATCATCTCTTTCTCCCTATTTGTATATATAATAATTTAGATGTTTTCCACCTTATGAATTTTTAGATGAGAATGCTGTAATAAATAACCAACAAGAAACTAATAAGATCATTCTGTTTATTGCCTGTAAAGTATTTTAATAATGACTTATTATGGTCCCAGTCACCAAAAATAACATAGAGATTTGGCATATAGTTACAAGCAGTGATGCCATTTCTTATTAGAAAATGTCTTCTAGTCCGTTAATAATTCCTTTGAGTTTCTTTAATCATTATACTGATTAATACCATCCCCTTAAGGATATTTTGTTTAAACCAAAACCTCAGAACAACTGTTAATCAGACGGCAGAGCACCATGGAATAAAACAAGAATTGAGGAAACTTTCCTACCTCATTTGCTATTTACCGTACTAACATGGGGATTGGTGCCTTTTATTCCCAGCATTCCGGTAATCCACACCATTTGGTCAATGGCCATTAATGTCTTTAGACATGCTCCGTCCTGAGTCTAACTAAGGCTTTTTATGTGGTCACACCCATTATAACTCTAAAGCCACATCTTTATAGGCGACTAGGCAGGGAGCATTACTGAGGCCAGGAGGTGTGGCCAGAACACTGCACAACACACACACACACACAAAACACAGTATTGCATCCAAGTTATTAGGGGGGGCTTACATTTACGTACATTTACTGGAGTAGCTATTATTTGGGTTTTTTAAGTTTTCCCTTTTAAATGTAAACAAGTCTGGATTTGTATTCTCTAATTTTAAACTAGCTGATAGCGTGCTTCCCACCTTTGAGTAGCTTTCAGCGCCGATTGTGGAGAAATCATCTATAATAAGCAAGTATGTGACCTGAAACCTGGGTTAGGTTCGAAACTACTGCCCCCGAATTTTAAATTCCAAAATAACTAAAACTACCAAGGCCAAACCAGCATTTGAGACAACGTTGATGCTTGGGTGTGCACAATCTATGGCAAGCAAAGTGGTTTTCTGTCCCAACGGATACTTCCCTGGGGACTATTAGTTATGGGGGTGGTTTAGCACAGTGAGTTGCTGCTTTAAGACCATCCTCAGACCACATCCACCACCACTTAACCCCCCACCAAGCTCCACCCCAATTTCATTCGATATAGTATATGGAGAAAACATCACGAATGAAAATAAAAGGAAAATGGGGATGGATTCAGCATACGGAAACAATCCCTTCTTTATTGTTTCAAATCTAAACACTTTATTTCACACATATAATCTGTATGTTTTTGTTACCATGGTATTGTTATGGTAACACTAGTGAACTTTTTCCCTCTCTAAGGCGTGTTTCTACTTGTTTGCAAGAGAAAACAGGAAAGTAGAATTGGGTCCGGAATATCTGCTCATTTAACATCTCTATTCCTTAAGAATGTTTCAAACTTGTCTACCTGGTTAAAATGGATGATCATATAATTAAAGTTGTTGACAGAATTGCCTCCGTTTAATGTACTTACATATAAACCACAAGAGCATATAACAATTATGTTAATGCTCTATAAAATCAAACAAGGGAATAAAAAATTAAAAAAAAAAAGAAAAGTTAGTTGTTAATCATACTAAGAGACAAAATGCGTTTTCCCTGCCCTGATGTGTCTTTTTCTATACAACGCATTGTTATTCTCAGTGTACTGTTTGTTAGTTTGATAGTTTTTTCCCTGTAATGTTTTATTTTTAAAATTGCCCATTGTATGAATGTGAATTCCTAACAATAACAATTTTATTTCTATTTCTTTAGATATCCAATCTAAAATCTTTTACATTTCACTGTACAAGTGCGCGATCATAAACTCCTCTTGCTGTTGTGCCATCTGCTGATTACAGAACACGGGTGACAGAGAGGGCAGGAGGTAGAAACTTGCCGTGGTTGGGGAATTCCCTGCTAATAGTCTGGCTGATATGATGCTCTAACAGAGAGTCGGGTCATATAAAGACAAGGTGTCTGTAAAGATAGGGAGGGGGATAATGAGTCTGAAAAAAAAAAGTATTGCATTGATATATTAACACACACTGACATTAATAAAATGTTATTAACTCTTTCTTATCTAGTCACACCCAGACACTTTAAATACATACCTCCTAACTTCAACGGGTATTAAGGCTGGACAAAACCTATGATACAAGCTAGCTGACTTATAGGAGAAAAAAAGTTTTAAGAAGTGTCAGGCTTGCCAAGTCCAAGGGCACTATTCTATTTCATCCTTCCCTCGGCTTTTCGTTAATCATTCCCTCCTAATGCAAATTATTCACTCCTTGGGCATCCAGATGAAGTCGGCATATTGTGGTTACGATACCTACCTACTTTCTAACCTACTCCCTGTGTCATTGAAAAATTAAAACATCCTCTCTGCGTTTCCTCTTAATGAGTTCCACGAGTTTTCTGTATTTGGACCTGTGTTTCTCCCTATATTATTTCCCTGGGAGAAGTCATCACTATTCTTGTCACCCCTCGCTTTGTCCCACACCCAATCAAGCAAACTCTCCCACTGTCTCTGTGCCTGGGTCTCCTCATGATGGCGCCTCAAACTAACCTGTAAATTAAAAAACCGAACTAATATATGTCCTGTTGAAACCAAGAAGGTGCAGACACCTCAGGGTTCTCCTCCCTTGGGACCTTAAAGTCCAAAGAAAACAATACAACGAGGGTGACTTCATAAAGCGTGATTCTTTATTTGTGACCACATATACGCTCACAATGTTTCGAGGTGTTTGTTTTACCCCCTTCGTTCAGGTAATAATTTCCCCACCTAACCCTGGTCCTATCCCACCTGTCTTTTTTTCCCACCCTATCAGTCGCACGTGTGGCTTAGGGTTTTTAAGATTTTGCTCTCTCTCCTCTTGGGCCATCACTTAACTAGGTTCCTAAACCTTGGCTTGTTTCTTTGTAAAAAAACATGTTGGGAAAACTCCGTAGATTCCTTTCATCTTCCAACTACTGCCATGGCTTAATCCTGCTTCTCTATCCTATCACGTCTAGACATTGTAACCGTTTCTCGTTTCTGGCCTTCCTGCTTCCCATCTGTCTACTTCACGTCCAGTCAACTTACTCGTGCCGCACCTGTTGTTCTCGCTCTCTGAACAATGGGGTATAGGACGTGTCGTCTCCACACTTATTATATATATGGGTTTATATAGCGCACAATCTTCTGTGCGCTTTACAATCATGTCCTATATTACCATACAGTGTAACATGTTTAACAAAGTCATACAATTACCTACACAAGGTAATACCAAAATATAGTAAACAGAGTGGGAGGAGTTTCTTACAGCAAGACCATGATACAATAGGAGAGAGGACCCGCCCAAGAGCTTACTATGAGACTGATATGGGTGAAGACAAAGGGTGCTGTAAATCGGCAGGGCTGTAAATAGATTGGCATGTGAGGTGTGAAGGCGGGGTTGGGATCATATTGGGTGTAAGATGGGGTAATGTTTAGGCCAGGTTATTATGAGCTTGCCTGAAGAGGGTGAGGTTTTTAAGGTTCGTTGAAGGTATAAGGGATGGTGAATGAAACGGACAGACGGAGGAAGGGGTTCCCAGAGCAGAGGGGCAGCTATGAGCAAGTCCTCAATACGGGCATGGGAAGAAACAACAGGCTGTGGTGTGCAGTAGTATACCAAGGATATGACTAGGCCAAGACCTAGGATCTTGTAGCTTACTTCGAGAGGAAGGGTGCGGAATGCGGGAGATGTTTTTAAGGGAGCCGACAGGAGTTGGCAAGCGATTGAACATGGGGTTTTGAAGGAGGAAGATCAGAATTCCAGTTATTCCCAGGCAATCGGACAATGAGGAAATGGGAAGATGGGTTGTGTTAAAATTAATAGCAAGACTAGGGAGGGGACACAGATCGTGATGGTGGAAAGGAAAGTCGTCTTGTCCCATTTGAGTTGCAGGAAGTGGAGGACATGAAGGCAGAGATGGCACTAAGGCAGTCGGGACCTGGAATGTGTTTTGGGAGATCGGGGAGAGTATGTAAATTTGGGTATCAATCCGTACAGGTATACTGGGATCCAAATGAACTAATGAGCTCCAAGCCATAGGTGTAAGTTGGAAAAGGGAGAGGTGAGGTATTTCAGCACTGGTGGGAAAAACTACAAGGTCCTACCAAGAGATAGGAGGATAGCCAATAAGAAGTGCAGTGTCCTGGATTTCCCCAAGGAGGCCAGGATCTGAGAAGTAAGTTAAGGGGTTGTCAACAGTAATCAAAGCAGAGGAACAGTCAAAGAAGAAGTAGGCAAAGAGTCGTGACTTTAGCACTAAGTGATCAATTGGTCACTTTTAGTGGGAGGGCCGTTCCGTGGAGTGTTAGGGAGGAGCTGAAGTCTGACCTGGAGGTGGTCAAAGAGAAGAGTTTTGCAGATAGGTACTGACCAGATCTGCATAGACAATGTCTTTTCCAGTAGTTTGGAAGGCAAATGGGGAAGGGGAGACCAGTCCGGTAGCTGGAAAGAGCGGCCGGGGGAGGGTTTTTAAAGTATAGGGGGACCACGGCATGTTTAAATATAAGGAAAGATACCCGTGGATAGGGACCAAGCTAAAGAGGAGAGTTTAGGGCTGGTATGAAGGGAAAGAGGAGGGGAATAGAGAGGAGGGAATGGGGTCAGGGGGGAGGTGGGGACGTGTCTGAGAGTAGATTGTCCGTAAACTTCCGCAAATCCGGATTCCGCTCGAGGATCGCGACATTTTTCGAGGAAACAAAAAAATTCGAAAATCCCCGGAGTGGCCCATAAAATGAAAAAAATTCCTCGAATAGCGAGAAATCCCGTAATGTAGAAAAAATTTTCGAAAATAGTATTTCAAGCATTTTTCGAAATATCGAGAAATCCGCGGTTCGGAAATGGCGGAAAATCGGAAAAAACCGCCCGTTTTTTTTCGCGTACGGGATAAATCCGCGGGATTCCGAACCGCCATCCCTAGTCCTGATAGTAGAGATAGAGTACCCTGTTCCCTGTAATAGTGGGTGAAGCTCGTTAGGGTTTTTGCCAAGCTTGACAGGGAATTAACCAATGAGGGAGTTTAGCCTGTGCGGGGTAGGATTGGGAGAAGCTTGTATGGAGGTTAGGGTGAGGGTGCCATAGGCAAAACCCATTTTCGGAATTTTCGTTTTTTCTGTGAAATATGAGATGTATTTCACGTCATCTATAACGGTGTGGCGGAGAAGGAGTGATACAGAGCAGGCAGTTGAATACTTTTTAAGAGCTTTTCAGGTATTGGGACTGTGGGGAAATGAGGGAAGAGAAGAAGTTTTGTTTTGGCTAGGAATAAAGCCACTCTGGCCTGTAGAGGGCAATTGTTAAATTCATGGAAAGTTCTCTGTTTTTTTGTTACTCTTAATGCTCATATGGTAATATTTCTAATTATATTTACTTCCCCTTGTACGAACTTTTTGTATTCTAATTGTACAGCGCTGCGCGTCCCCCAGGAAGCTATATAAATAAACATTAACATAATCTGATTATATTAAACATGCTTAAGAATTTGAAAATGGAATTGCATCTGAGGAAAGACACAACACTGGTCTTAAGCATGTTGTTGGTCTGTAATCTCCTATAAATCGTGTTTATTAGCATTGATTTCTGGCTCTTTGTGTGGAATTATCTTTTGTCTGTGAAAAAATGGGATACTCAGGAGCAGGGTTGTCCACCTTGCTAATGGCACTCCCTGGCATTCCCCTAGCTTTCATTTCTGGTTGGGATACTGGTTGTAGTTTCTAAAAGATATTGGGTCTATATTTTGCTGTCAGGAGAATATTGTGTCGAGTATAATTTCAAGATCTAAAAGCAAATTTAACTTACTATTTCTTTCATTGTTGTATTTTTTAAAGGGATCTATCCTGCTATGTCTGTATCTTGTTACCAGACATTACACATCCACGGGCATGATTCTACTGGGGACCTATTGAACTGTTCATTATTTGCTTTCGCTCTCTTTCCTGCACTTCTAGCACTTCAACCCGGCATCTGTCTTTTCTAAATGCTGAATGTAATTTGTTTTAAATTTCCAATTTCACATCAGGATCCAGGGGGGAAAAACCTGTCCTAAGTAAGACACATGGAGGTGTTTGAAAACAAATAGACAGGTAGGTCTGATGATTTTGACTTGTAGTAATAGCAGCAGTAGCAGTAGAGCAGTAAAAGCAAAAGCAGTAGCAGTAGCAGTAAGCAGATGGATAGCCAGTAGCAGCAGTAGAAGCAGTAAAGCAGGAGCAGAGCAAGCAGAAAGCAGGAGCAGTAAGAAGCGTACGCAAGCAGAGAGAGAGAGAAGAGATGCAGAGTAGAGCAGAGAGCAGAGACAGAGCAGTAATAGCAGTTTAGCAGTAAAGCAGAGAAAAGCTAGCAGTATGAGCAGCAGCAGAGCAGAGAGCAGCAGCAGTAAGGAGCAGTAGCAGTAAGCAGTATGCAGTAAAGAAAGGAAGAAGTAAAGAAAAAGCAGTAAGAGAGCCAGTAAAGAGCAGTAGAGCAGAGCAGACAAAGAGCAGAGCAAAGAGCAGTAAGAGCAGAGCAGGTAGAAAAAGCAGTAGAGCAGAAGGAAAGAGCAGTATGGAGTAGAGCAGTAAAGAGCAGTAGAGACAAGAAGAGGGGGAGAGAAGTAAGCAAAGCAGTAGAGCCCAGAGCAGTAGCAGATGGGAAGAAGCAGAGGCAGTAAGAGCAGAAGAGCAGACAAGAAGCAAAGCAGAGCAGAAGAGCAAGAAGGCAGGCAGTAGGAGCAGAGGAGAAGACATGAAGTAAGAGCAGTAGAGAAGTTAAGAGCAGTAGGAGAGCGTAAGCAGTATGGAAGCAGAAAAAAAAAGCAGTAGCAGCCCAGTCCGAGTATGGAGTAGCAGTAGCAGCAAAGAGAGCAGGGAGAGAAAGAGAGCAGAGCAGAGCAGGAGAGAGAGAAGTAGCAGTAGAAAGAAAGAGCAGAGAGAAGAGAAGTAGTGAAAGAATAAAGAGCAGTAGCAGTGAGCGAGAGAGAGCAAGCAGCCCCCCCAGCAGTTAAGAAAGCACGAAAGCAGAGCAGCAGCAGTAAAGAGCAGGAGTAAGAGCAAAGAAGTAGAGAAGAAGAAGTAAGCGTAAAAGAAGAGAGCAGAAGCAAGAAGCAGTAAAGCAGTATAGTAAGCAGAGAAAGCAGTAGAGCAGAGCAGAGCAAGAAGAAGCAGAAGCAGCAGAGCAAAGCAGAGCAGTAGCGTAGCAGAAGCCGAAAGGCAGAGCAGTAAGAGCAGCAGCAAACAGTACAGAAGAGCAGAGAAAGCAGAGCAAGAGAGAGAGCAGAGAAGAGAGCAGAAGCATAGCAGTAAGCAGTTAAGCCAAGCAGAGAGCAGAGCAGAAGCAGAGGGAGTAGCCAAGCAGAGAGCAGTAGCAGAGCAGAGAGACGCGAGAAAGAGCAGGAGCAGAGCGTAGCAGAAGCAGTAGCGAAAGCAGAGCAGAGCAGTATGGAGTAAGGTAGGAGTAGCAGAGAGCAGTAGAGAAGCATACAGCAGAAGCAGAAAAAGAGCAAGGCAGTAAGAAGAGCGTAGAGCAGTAGAAGCAGTAACGAAGAAGCAGAAGCAGAAGGAAAAAAGAGCAGTAAGCAGTAGTAAAGCAGAGCAGTATAGAAGAGCAGAGCAGTCAGCAGAAGAAGCACAAGCAGAGCAGAAAGCAGCAGAGCAGGAGCAGCAGAAAGCAAGAGAAAGGAGAAAGAGAGCCAGAGAGCAGCAGTAGACAGTAAGCAGCAGTAAAGCAAAAACGAGCAGAGCAGAGCAGAAGAAGCAGAGCAGTAGCAGTAAAGCAGTAGAGAAAGCAGTAAAAGCAAGGAGGATGGAAAGCAGCAGAGCAGACAGTAGCAGCAGCAGAGCAAAAAAGAAAGAGCAAGAGAGCAGTAAAAGAAAGAGAGAGCAAAGCAGTAAGAGGAGCAAGCAGTATGGAGTAGAAAGAGAGCAGTAGAATGAAGAGCAGAAAAAGAAGCAGTAGCAGTCGCAAAGAGCAGATGAGCAGTAGAAGCGAAGAGAGCAGAGAGCAGAGGCAGAAGCAGAGCAGGTAAGCAGAGGCCAGTAGAGCAGACGACAAGCAAGCAGGAGCAAAGCAGCAGAGAAAGCAAAAGCAAGAGCAGAGAGAGCAGAAGCAGTAAGCAGAGCAGAAAAAAGCAGTATGGAGTAGTATGGAGCTTGGGCAAATGGAGCAGTATTGGAGTTGATGAAGCCAGTATGGGCTTGGAGCAGAATGCGAAGAGTAGTATGGATGTGGAGCAGTATGGGAGGCAGAGTGGACATTGGGCAAATGGAACAGTTGGCGTTTGAGAGCAGATTGGGCTTGGAGCCAGAATGACAGCAGTTATGGATGTTGAGAGCAGTATGGACGATTTATGCAGTAGGATCAGTTATGGCGCTTGGAGCAGAATGGAGCAGATATATGTTGGGCAGTATGGATGTTGGGAGCAGTATGGAGCAGCATGGGATGTGGAGCAGTATGAAGCAGAATAGACGTTAAAGCAGTATGGAACAGTATGGAGTTGGGAGCATATGGAGTTGGATCAGCAGAATGAGCAGTATGGATGTTGGAGCAGTATGGAGCAGTATGGAGCTTGGAGCTGAATGGAGCAGTGTGGATGTTGAAGCAGTATGGAGCTTGGAGCAGAATGGAGAGTATGGAGCCTGGAGCAGAATGGAGCAGTATGGACATTGGAGCAGTATGGACGTTGGAGCATGTATGGCGCTTGGAGCAGCATGGAGCAGTATGAACGTTGGAGCAGTATGGATGTGGGAGTTGGAGCAGTATGGACGTTGGAGGCAGTATGGAAGCTTGGAGCAGTATGGACGTTGGGCAGTAGTAAGGAGCTGAAACAGTATGGATGTTGGAGCAGTATGGACGTTGGAGTAGTATGGAACCAGTACGGAGTTTTGAGCAGTGTGGATGTTGGAGCAGTATAGAGCAGTAGTATGATGTTGGAGCAGTGTGGAGCAGTATGGAGCTTGGAGCAAAAATGGAGCAGTGTGGACGTTGGAGCAGTATGGAGCTTGGAGCAGTATGGACGTTGGAGCAGTATGGACGTTTGGAGTAGTAGTATGGAACAGTACGGAGTTTTGAGCAGTATGGATGTTGGAGAGTATAGAGCAGTATGGAGTGTGGAGCAGTGTGGAGCAGTATGGAGCTCTGGAGAGAAAATGGAGCAGTGTGGACATTGGAGCAGTATGGAGCTTGGAGCAGAAGGAAGACAATGGATGTTGGAGCAGTATGGACGTTGAGCAGTATGGAACAGTATGGAGTTTGGAGCAGTTTTGGCAGCAGTATGGACGTTGGAGCAGTATGGACTTTGGAGCAGTATGGCGCTTGGCAGCGAATGGAGCAGTATAGATGTTGGAGCACATGGAGGCAGTATGGATGTTGAGCAGTATGGTCGTTGGAGCAGTATGGATCAGCATGGATGTTGGAGCATTATGAAGCAGAATAGACGTTGAAGCAGTATGGACAGTAGGAGTTTGGAGCAGTATGGAGCTGGAGCAGAATGGAGAGCAGTATGGAGTTGGGCAGAATGGAGTAGTGGTGGGAGCAGTATGAAATTGGAGCAGAGTGGAACAGTATGGACGTGGAGGCAGTATGGACGTTGGAGCAGCATGGAGCAGTATGGACATTGGAGCAGTATGGACGTTGGAACATTATGGACATTGGAGCAGAATGGAGCAGTATGGAGGTTGGCAGTATGGATGTTGGAGCAGTATGGAGCAGTATGGACGTTGGAGCAGTATGGAGCTTGGAGCAGTATGGACGTTGGAGCGTAGCAGTAAGGAGCTTGAAACAGTATGGATGTTGGGCAGCAGTATGGACGTTGGAGTAGTATGCAAGTACGGAGTTTTGGCAGTATGGATGTTGAGCAGGAGTAGAGCAGATGGATGTTGGAGCAGTGTGGAGCAGTATGGAGCTTGGAGCAAAATGGAGCAGTGTGGACGTTGGAGCAGTATGGACGTTGGAGCAGTATGGAGCTTGGAGCAGTATGGACGTTGGAGCAGTAAGGAGCTTGAAAACAGTATGGATGTTGGAGCAGTATGGAAGTTGGAGAGTATAGTGGAAACGTACGGAGTTTTTGAGCAGTATGGATGTTGGAGCAGTATAGAGCAGTATGGATGTTGGAGCAGTGTGGAGCAGTATGGAGCTTGGAGCAAAATGGAGCAGTGTGGACGTTGGGGCAGTATGGAGCTTGGAGCAGAAGGAAGACTATGGATGTTGGAGCAGTATGGAGCAGTATGGACGTTGGAGCAGTATGGAACAGTATGAGGTTGGAGCAGTTTTGGAGCAGTATGGACGTTGGAGCAGTATGGACTTTGGAGCAGTATGGAGCAGTATGGCGCTTGGAGCAGAATGGAGCAGTATAGATGTTGGAGCAGCAGGAGCAGTATGGATGTTGGAGCAGTCTGGTCGTTGGAGCAGTATGGATCAACATGGATGTTGGAGCAGTATGAAGCAGGAATAGACGTTGAAGCAGTATGGAAACGTAGGGAGTGTGGAGGCAGTATGGAGCTTGGAGCAGAATTGAGCAGTATGGAGCTTGGAGCAGAATGAGTAGTAGTGTGGAGCAGTATGGACATTGGAGCAGCATGGAACAGTATGGAAGTGGAAGCAGTATGGACGCTGGAGCAGCATGGAGCAGTATGGACATGGAGCAGTATGGACGTGGAGCGAATTATGGACGTTGGCAGCAGAATGGAGCAGTATGGACGTTGGAGCAACATAGAGAAGTATGAATGTAGGAGCAGTATGGACGTTGGGAGTATGGAGCAGTTGGACATTGGAGCAGTATGGAGCATGGAGCTTGGAGAAGAATTGAGTAGTATGGACGTTGGAATAGTATGGAGCTTGAAACAGTATGGAGTTGGAATGTATGGAGTTTGGAGCAGTATGGAGCTTGGAGCAGAATGGAGCAGTATGGGTGTTGGAGCAGTATGGATCAATATGGAGCTTGAGCAGAATTGGAGTATGGATGATGGAGCAGTATGGTCAGGATGGAGCTGGAGCAGAATGGAGAGTATGGACATTGGAGCAGTATGGAGCTTGGAGCAGTATGGACGTTGAGCAGTGTGAGCTTGAAACAGTATGGATGTTATAGCAGTATGGCGGTGGAGTAGTATGGAACAGTATGGGGTTTGGAGCAGTATGGAGCTTGGAGCAGAATGGAGCAGTATGGATGTTGTTGGAGCAGTATGGAGTAGTATGGAGCTTGGAGCAAAATGGAGCAGTATGGACATTGAGCAGTATGGAGCTTGGAGCAGAATGGAGAGTATGGATGTTGGAGCAGTATGGAGCAGTATGGACGTTAGAGCAGAATGGAACAGTATGGAGTTTGGAGCAGTTTGGAGCTTGGAGCAGAATGAAGCAGTATGGACATTGGAGCAGTATGGACGTTGGAGCAGTATGGAGCAGTATGGCGCCTGGAGCAGAAGTGGAGCAGTATATATGTTGGATCAGCATGGAGCAGTATGGACGTTGGAGCAGTATGGAGCAGCATGGATGTTGGAGCAGTATGGAGCAGAATAGACTTTGAAGCAGTATGGAGCATTATGGACATTGGAGCAGTATGGAGCATGTGGATGTTGGAGAAGTATGGAGCAGTATAGAGTTGGAGCAGTATGGACGTGGAGCAGTATGAACAGTATGGAGTTTGGAGCAGTATGGAGCTTGGAGCAGAATGGAGCATTATGGATGTTGGAGCAGTATGGAAGTATGGAGCTTGGAGCAGTATAGAGCAGTATTGACATTGGAGCAGTATGGCGTTGGAGCCGTATAGAGCAGGATGGACAATTGGAGCAGTATGGAGTTTGGAGCAGTATGGAGCTTGGAGCAGAATGGAGAAGTATGGATGTTGGAGCAGCATGGAGCAGTATGGGCGTTGGAACAGGATAGAGCAGTATGGACATTGGAGCAGTATGGAGCAGTAGAACATTGGAGCAGTATGGAAGTTGGAGCAGTATAGAGCAGTATGGACGTTGGAGCAGTGTGGAACAGTATGGATGTGAAGCGTATGGAGCAGTAGGAAGTTGGAGCAGTATGAAACAGTTGGATTGGAGCAGTATGGAGCAGTATGGAAGTTGGAGCAGTATGGAACAGTTTGGACGTTGGAGCAGTATGGAGCAGTATGGACACGGGAGCAGTATGGAACAGTTTGGGCGTTGGAGCAGTATGGAGCAGTATGGACGTTGAGCAGTATGGAGCAGTATGGATGCTGGAGCAGTATGGAGCAGTATGGACGTTGGGCAGTATGGAATTGGAGCAGGATGGACGTTGGAGCAATATGGACATTGGAGCAGTATGGAACAGTAAGTTGGAGCAGCATGAACGCTAGAGCGGTATGGAGCAGTATGGACGTTGGAGCAGTATGGAGCAGTTTGGAGCTTGGAGCAGTAGTGGAGCAGTATGAACGTTGGAGCAGTAGGTGGAGCAGTTTGGAGCTTGGAGCAGTATGGAGCAGTATGGACGTTGGAGCAGTATGGAGCAGTTTGGAGCTTGGTGCAGTGTGGAGCAGTATGTACATTGGAGCAGTGTGGACGTTGGAGCAGTATGGAACAGTATGGACGCTGGAGCAGTATGGAACAATATGCTTTCAAACTTTTGTTCGTGCTGTGACTGACAGCTTGCTCAGCCTCTGCAGCCCTCTGTGCATGCATGGCAATGGGAGAGGTAGTCAGGCTAGAGAAACAGAGAATCAGCTCTTGCCAGCCCCACCCATGGAGGTACGAGTAGGCTTGCTAAAAATAAATCTTGTTATTAATGCTAACAGGTTAAAAAATAACAATGTTAGTTTAATATCTTTTCTGCTTACTAGTAAATGTGCATTGTTTGTAATATAAATATGTACTTTGTGCAGCTCTGCCAATTCATTTGGACTCTTGTTGTCTTTTGAGGAAATGGATAGGATTAAACAAACAGGGATAGAATAAGTTAACAGGCAATTGTTTGATTCAAATATTTTTTCAAGGGAAATAAGTTCATGGTAAAGTCAACAGAGCTTAACCTGAACCCTCCATTATGTTAAAGAGAGAATTTTGGTATAATACATTTTCATTAAAGGCATACAAACAACTAGAGCCCTGTGTGGGTCTAACTTAAACCGCATCCAGTTATGCCAGGCGTCCCTATTTTAGACCAGCCTTGGCAGCCCAGCCCAGTTAAGCCCCTAACCCAGCCTCCGACCAAAGCCCTGCCTTTGTCACACCCACCGTGACATCACAGCCCCACCCCTCATGCTCTGGCAACCCTGCCCAAACCCGACCCGACAAATCTGTACCCTCACTCGACCCGCAACCCACTTTTCTACCATACCTACGACCTGACCCGACCAGCAAGTTTTGGACCTGAAACTACGACCAGACCTTTTAGTGTTTTTTTTTAAAATTTGTACACGGAAGTTAAAAAAAAAGCCTAAAAGTTAATAAGTAAATGTTTTATTCAGAACCAACAATGTTCATAGAAACAAAACTACCATAGCACTAAAATATATTGCAGGGCTCTTCAACTCACAGGCTTCCAAATGTACGTCCCCCAGCCTGATATTGTGAGTGATGTAGTGGAATGCTGGAAGTTATATATTTCAAACAAATGTAGGCCCACAGGTAGGAGATCCCCGGTATAGAGTGCAATGTACACTTTATTTATCCCTACACATGGGCCTCTACTGTCCCCTACTACCTACCCATGGACCTCTACTGTCCCCAACTTCTACCTACCCTTTATCTGTAACTATTTTCCTGTGACAGGAATAAGTAACCAGTAGTTTAAAAACTACAACTCCCAGCATTCACTCTATAGCCAAGGAATGCTGGGAGTTATAGTTTTCAAACATTTGAAGATCTACTACTGGTTACCAACCTATATTTTTATAACTTTATGTCCTGCATATGAAGGTTCTCATTCATCCAGGTCATGGTATATCTGTTGTATTCAATTAGATCAACTGGACTTGAAGTTTAGTTCTTGAAGACGTTTCGCTAGTCATCCGACTGGCTTTCTCAATTCAGAATGACTTGTATAAGAATCTGTGGCAATATTCAATAATAATCTCTATTCTGTCATCCCAGAACACCCCCAGGAGAGAACAACTACCTTGGATACAAAAGGAGGGAAGTGTCCCTTCATCTAACAAGGAGGAATGGGTGAGAAACTTGTCTAACAGGACTCTGACCCAGCCAGAAATGGAAGTCCTTGCTAAGGGCTTGAATTTTGCCATCACTCCTAAAGCCATCCCTGTGGTGGATATTATAGCAGCCACAGAAGCCTCAATCCACAATAATAAGGTACCACAGAGTGAGGCAGAACAACTTCACCTTAAGGAATCTGCAGCCTTAGCCAGTGCTAAAACTCCTTCATCTAAACTAACCACACAGGAAAGAAGAGCCTTAACATCCCTCAAGAAAGATTCTAGTATCACCATTCTATCGGCAGACAAGGGAAGATGCACAGTGGTACTTAACACCTCAGACTACCATGATAAGGTGACCATGCTCCTGGCCGATAACAACACATATGAGGCTTTAACAAGGGATCCCACCAGCCGGTACAAGAAAAGCGTCATAGACTTACTACAACAGCTGCAAAAGGATAAAGCCATTGATCGAGCAATGTATCATCGCCTTTACCCTGGTGAGGCACATCCATGCATATATGGACTCCCAAAGATACACAAGGAAGGGGCACCACTAAGACCTATAGTCAGCAGCATCAACTCTGTAACATACAAGGTGGCAAAATACCTAGCCAACATCTTAGGACCATTGGTGGGAAGTTCTAAGCATCAAATCCAGAACTCTCAGGATTTCACCAACAAGATTGAAGATATAGTACTCGGTGCAGAAGAAACTATGGTGTCCTATGATGTGACATCTCTCTTCACCTGTATACCCACCAAGGAGGCTGTTGTCATGGTGAGAAAATGGCTAGGCCAAGACAGCACTCTCACCAGCAGAACTGATCTCAACCCAGAACAGGTGTGTGCCTTACTGGACTTGTGCCTGAATACCACCTTTTTCAAATACAGGGATAAGTTCTATAAGCAAAAACACGGATGTGCTATGGGATCTCCAGTTTCACCCGTTGTAGCCAACCTTTACATGGAGGAGGTAGAAAAACTGGCGCTTAATACCTTTAAGGGCATAGCACCCAGCCACTGGTTCAGATATGTGGATGACACCTGGGTTAAAATCCACCAGAAGGAAGTACAAGCTTTCACAGAACACATTAATGCGGTAGACCAAAAAATCAAATTTACAAGGGAAGAGGTACAAAACAACAGACTGGCTTTCTTGGACTGCTTGGTAGAAGTCAGGGAGAATGGTAAACTGGAAGAAGAGGTTTACAGAAAACCAACACACACAGATCAGTATTTGATGTTTGACTCCCACCACCCTTTAGATCACAAGCTGGGGGTCATCAGAACCCTGCAACACAGAGCTGAGAACATCCCCACTAGCACAGAGGCAAAGGCTAAAGAAATGAAACATCTCAGAGGAGCCCTTAAAACTTGTGGATATCCAGACTGGGCCTTTGTCAAAAGAAGCAGAAGGAAAGAAAAGAACACGAATACCAACAGTGAAGGGGAAAAGCAAGACAGGAGAAAGAACATGGTCATCCCATATGTAGCAGGGGTCTCCGAGAAATTAAGAAGAGTTTTCAAAAAACACCGTATCCCTGTCTGCTTTAAACCGAGCAACACGCTGAGGCAGCAATTGGTACATCTGAAAGACCCAATACCGAAACACAAGAAAAGCGACATCATATACGCAGTGCAGTGCAGTGAAGAATTCTCTGATTTGTATGTGGGGGAGACCAAACAACAACTGCATCAATGTATGGCCCAGCACAGAAGAGCCAATTCCTCGGGTCAGGACTCAGCCGTGTACCGGCATCTTAAGGATAAAGGACATACCTTTGAAGATTGTAATGTTAACATATTGGCAAAGGAACGGGACTGGTTCAAGAGAGGTGTTAAGGAGGCCATTTATGTGAAAATAAAGACACCAAGCCTAAATAGAGTTGGGGGGGTTCGACACCATCTGTCTGCCATGTACAATGCTGTTTTGACACCTTACTCTGGGCGTTCCTATAACACCTCTTAGCCACTATCTAATCACGCCCTTAACACCTCGCTGTGATATGCTAATTGGGATTTTCCAGGGTACATAATTGCCACAGATTCTTGTACAAGTCATTCTGAATTGAGAAAGCCAGTCGGATGACTAGCGAAACGTCTTCAAGAACTAAACTTCAAGTCCAGTTGATCTAATTGAATACAACAGATATTTATGTCCTGCAGAATATAAATTTCGAAATCTCGACACTGTCTGAAGTTGCATAATGGGAAGACATTCCACCATGCCAAAACTCATTTCAGGGAGGGTACCCACACATTTCAGGGAGGATACCCACCCCCTAAAGCCCCACCCCAAGATTAACGCATAATCCATGCATACAGACACACACATATACAGGCATCCCACCCCTCCCGGGAGTCTCGCACACCCGCGAGACCACCCCAAACTACCGCGACCCTACCTGAGAGTCCTCCTCCGGAACACCTTCTTTTTTCTGGCCACACCCTGCTATGTGACGTAAATTACGTCACACAGACCAGTTACGGCCCTAGCCATGCCTCTAATGTGATGTAATTTACGTCACATTAGAGGCGTGGCTATGGGTGTAACTGGTCTCTCCCCTGACTCCGCCCCCCCCCCCCACCTCTTAAGTGACGTCACCGATGTCACGTCACTTGGCCACGCCCCCTTCTCCCCACCCTGCCCGGAAGCCAGGTTCGGCAGGGTGGGATGTCTGCATGTATACAGTCAGACACTCTTGCATACAAACACATGCATCTCGACAGACACACACTCATGAAAACAGTCAGACACACATACATACAACAAGTCATGTCACTATTAAGTGTTTTTGTCACTTGCTAAATGCTAAAAGACTCTGACATCATTGTGCTCCCTCACTCTAATTCAAAACAACACATTCCAGGGAGATTATTATATTATTTCAGGGAGTCAGGGATCTGCCATTAAAACCAGGGAACTTCAGGGAGAGGTGGCTGAATGGGAAACAGTAAAAGTTACAACGAGTACCATAACAGAGGATTATGGGTAGGGAGCCGGTGGAGCTGCATTGAATTATCTACACCTTTATATGGGTGTATCTATTTATGCTATGTTTTGAAAAGTACAACCAACCAACATTCCCTGTCTGCACTCTACTGTTGTACAATGCTTGGCATTTTAAAATGTCCATATACCTGTTGTCCATATACCTGTACTTATAGCTGAACCTCATCAAGTGGTAGATGAGGTAGAATCATCCACATCCCATAGAGCATTATGGCCAGAAGGATTAACAAAGACCAATGAAATCATGTCATCTGTTCCCATGCAGAAACTTGCTCTGGTCTCATGCATAGGTGCAGGTGCAGACAGAAGTTTGTTACTTTGTTTTATGGGAGATTGTTACTTTGCTGACTCTGACCTCTGCTAGTAAAACCAAGGTCTGTATTCCTATCCACAATGCCATCCTGTATAAGATGTACATTAGAGCTGTTGATAACCCAATATTTACCCATCCAAAAACACAGTAAGAGTCTGGGAGCTTTTTGCATCTACATGTATTTGCCCTTTATCTGCCATAGTGTGATTTAGTGTAAAAAAAAAAAACCAGCACCGCACATTGATAACAATGTATTCTCAGTTTTAGTTATTACAGACAGAGCTCTCTTCATACACAGGGAAAAAAATGTTTTTCTTTTTTTAAAGACTGGAACACTTCTGCCAGCGATCCGGCCCAAACCACAGTTCTCTTTACTCGAACCCGACCCGCAACCCATTCATAGTCAATGCTGGTTCCCCGAACTCGTCTCACAAACTGGGTAACCTGCTGGTACCCGACCCACTGCTGGACTCTACAAACAGCCATATCTAGCATTAGTTGTATTTGGTACAACAAATTTCCAAAGGATTCTTATAGTCAGCCACTAGATCTTCAAGCTTAAAAACTACTACACCCAGCATTCCCTGGGTTCCTTCTGTAGCTGAGGAATGCTATGAATTGTAGTTTTCATACATTTGAAGGGACATCGTTTGAGGGTTCCTGCACTAAATTAAGGGGCATATTAAAGGGTATGTCCACAGACAAATATATAATTTAATATGTTATTGCCCATTATTCTAGCTTTAAAACAAGCCAAACCACATTAAAATCTGTTCAGACAATTTTAAGATACATGCATTTTTACTATCTTCTTTATGAAGAGCAGGAGCATCTCACTGAAAATCCAAGCTCTCTTACATCACCTTATGCCCGTGCCTTATCCGTTCCTGCACAGCCTGGATCCTCCTTCTATTTCCTACCTCCCAACATCATTTCTATGAGGAGCACCAGCACAAAAGAAAACTGCTTCTCCTAGGATTTCTCAGTTTTTCACTACTATACAGGAAAGTTGGCAGATGAAAACTATACATGCTGATGCTCTTTAACAAAATGATATTGGGAGGTAGGAATAATCAATAATTAATCTTACCTCCAAGACCCAGGTACAATTAATTTTTAAAAGTACATTTATACAGTGCAGTTGCCCTTAAAAAAACTTGAAAGTCTTCCTGGCCAATTGCTGAGAACCATGAGATCCTGCCTCCTCCACTCCTGCTCCATTACCTCTGTCCCTGATTCTTCTATTGACTTTGGAGCGGGCACTGCTGCTGTTCGCCTTCTTCTCATTTGCAACAACATATTCTTTAAAGGAATAACCATGACCTTCCCTCTTACATGTTTTAGCAAACTTTCTGAAATAATAAAGGGACGTTCCTTTATTCTCTGCTGCACATATCTAAAGGTATCTATGAATATTGAAAAGTCTATAAAACAAATTGTCATCTATCATCTCTTCTCCCTAGTTTTATATATAATGAATTTAGAGTTTCACCTTAGGAATTTTTAGATGAGATGCATGTAATGAAATAAACCAAAGAACTAATAAGATCATTCTTTTATTGCCTGTAAAAGTATTTTAATAATGACTTATTATGTCCCAGTCACCAAAAATAAAAAAGAGATTTGGAATAGTTACAAGCAGTGATGCATTTTCTATATTAGAACTGTCTTCTAGTCGTTAATAATTCCTTTGAGTTTCTTTATCATTATACTGATAATACACTATCCCCTTAAGGAATATTTGTTTTAAACCAAAACCTCAGAACAACTGTTAATCAGACGGCAGAGCACATTGGCATAAAACAATAATTTGAGACTTTCCTCTCATTTTGCTATTTACCTTACTAACATGGGGATTGTGCTTTATTACCCAGCATTCCGGTATCACACAATTTGGTCAATGGCCATTATGTCCTTTAGACATGCTCAGTCCTGAGCTACTAAAGGTACTTGTTTCTGATGGTCACACCCATTAGTAAACTCTAGCCAATCCTTTTATAGGACAGACTAGGCAAGGGAGCATGTTACTGAGGCCAGGAGGTGTGGCCAGACACTGCACACACACACACACACACACAAACACAGTTATTTCATCCAGTTATTTAGGGGCTTACATTTACTTACATTTACTGGAGTAATATTATTTGGGTTTTAGTTTTCCTTTAAATGTAAACAAGTCTGGATGTATTCTCTAATTTATAACTAGCTGATAGCGATAGCTCCCACCTTTGAAGTCAGCTTTCAGCCGAATTGTGGAGAAATCATCTATAATAAGCAGTATGTGACCTGAACCTGGGTTAGGTTGAAACTACTGGCCCCGAATTTAAAAATTCCAAAATAACTAAAACTACCAAGGCCAAACCAGCATTATGAGACAGACGTTGATAGCTTGGTGTGCACAATCTATGGCAAGCAAAGTGGTTCTGTCCCCAACGAGATACTTCCCCTGGGGACTATTAGGTAATGGGGGTGGTTTAGCACAGTATAGTTGTGCTTTAAGCCACTCCTCAGACCCAATCCACCACCACTTACCCCCCACAAGCTCCACCCAATTTCATTCGATATAGTAATATGGAGAAAACATCACAGAATGAAATAAAAGGAAAATGTGGATGTGTCAGCATAGGAAACAATTCCCTTCTTTATTGCTTTCAATCTAAACACTTTATTTCACACATATAATCTGTATGTTTTTGTTACCATGTATGTTATGGTAACACTAGTGAACTTTTCTCTCTAAGGCGTGTTTCTACTTGTTGCAAAGAGAAACAGGAAGTAGAATTGGTCCGGAATATCTGCTCATTTACATTCTCTATTCCAGTAAGATGTTCAACTTGTCTACCTGGTGTAAATGGATGTATCATATAATAAAAGTTGTTGACAGAATTGCCCTCCGTTACTGTACTTAACATTAATAACACATAGCATATTAAACAATTATGTTAATGCTCTATAAAATCAAACAAGGGAATAAAAAAATTAAAAAAAAGAAAAGTTAGTGTTAATCACTAAAGACAAAATGCGTGTTCCCTGCCGTGATTTGTCTTTTTCTATACACTCATTGTTATTATCAGGTACTGTTTGTTAGTTGATATTTTTTTCCTGTTATGTTTATTTTTAAATTGCCCATTGTAGGAATGTAGAATTCTTCCTAACAATACCAATTTTATTTCTATTTCTTTAGATATCCAATCTAAAATGTCTTACATTTCCTGTAAAGTGCTCGATCATAAACTCCTCTGCTGTGTGCCATTCTGCTGTAACAGAACAGGGTGACAGAGAGGGCAGGAGGTAGAACTTGCATGGTGGGGAATTCCCCTGTACTAGTTCTGGCTGATAGTGATGCTCAACAGAGAGTCGGGTCATATAAAAGAAGGTGTCTGTAAAGAGAGGGAGGGGGATAATGAGTCTGAACAAAACAAGTATTGCATTGAGTATTATTAACACAACTGCATTAATAATAATGTTTATGAACTCTTTATTATTCAGTCACACCCAGCCTTTAAATACATACCTCCTAACATTCACGGGTATTAAGGCTGGACACAAACCTATTGATACAAGCTAGCTGACTTATAGGGAGAAAAAAAGTTTAAGAAGTTTCAGGCTGCCAAAGCCAAAGGCCACTATTCTATTCTCATCCTTCTCCTCTGCTTTCGTTGATCATTCCCTCCTAATGCAAATTATTCACTCCTTGGGCATCCAGAATGAAGCGGCATTGTGGTTACGATCCTACCTCTCTAACCTACTCTGTGTCATATGAAAATAAAACATCCTCTCTGGTTCCTCTTAATGAGGTTCCACAGAGTTCTGTTATTGGACCCCTGTTGTTCTCCCTCTATATTATTTCCCTGGGAGAAGTCATCAGCTCATTTTTCACCCCCTCGCTTTGTCCTCACACCCAATCACGCATCTCCCACTGTCTCTGTGCTGTCTCCTCATGGATGGCGCCTCAAACTAAACCCGATTAAAACCGAACTAATAATTTTCCTTTGAAACCAAGAAGGGTGCAGACACCTCAGGGTTCCTCCCTTGGGAACATTAAAGTCCAAAGAAACAATACAAACGAGGGTCGCACTTCAATAAAGCGTGATTCTTTATTTGTGACCACATATCAACTCACAATGTTTCGAGGAGTTGTTTACCCCCTTCTTCAGGTAATAATTTTCCCACCTAAACCTGGTCCTATCCCACCTTTTTCCCACCCTATTCAGTCGGCACGTTGCTTAGGGGTTATTTATGATTTTGCTCTCTCCTCTTGGCAATCACATTAACTATGTTCCTAAACCTTTGGCTTTTTTCTTTGTAACATTGTGAAAATCCGTAGATTCCTTTCTCTTCCAACTACTGCCATGCTTATCCATGCTCTCATCCTATCACGCCTAGACTATTGTAACCTTCAGCTTTCTGGCCTTCCTGCTTCCCATCTTTCTCCACTTCAGTCCATACTTAACTCTGCCGCACGTGTTGTCTCGCTCTCTAACAATCGGGATATTAAATCTCTCCACACATTTATTATTATTATGGATTTATATAGCGCCAACATCTTCTGTGGCGCTTTACAATTACATAGTCATATATTACATACAGTGTAATACATGTTATACAAAGTCATACATATTACATACACAGGTAATACAAAATATAAGTAAACAGAGTGAGGAGTTTCTTACAGCAATACCATGATACAATAGGAGAGAGGACCCTGCCCAAAGAGCTTACAATCTAGATGATATGGGGTGAGACATAAGGGTGCTGTAAATCGGCAGGCTGTAAATAGATTGGCAGTGGAGTGTGAAAGGCGGGTTGGATCATATTGGGTAGTAAGATGGGTAATGTTTAGGCCAGGTTATATGCTTGCCTGAAGAGGTGGGTTTTAAGGTTACGTTTGAAGGTATTAAGGGATGGTGAATGACGGACAGACGGAGGAAGGGAGTTCCAGAGCAGAGGGGCAGCATGAGCAAGTCCTCAATACGGGCATGGGAAGAACACACAGGCTTGTGTTGCAGTAGTCTAGCCAGGATATGACTAGGGCATAGACTAGGATTCTTGTAGCTTACTTCGAGAGGAAGGGTCGGATGCGGGAGATGTTTTTAAGTTGGAGCCGACAGGAGTTGGCAAGCGAATTGACATGGGGTTTGAAGGAAAGATCAGAATCTAGCATTATTCCCAGGCATCGGACATGAGGAAATGGGGATATGGGTGTGTTGTTAAAATTAATAGCAAGACTAGGGAGGGGAACAGATCGTGAGGGTGGGAAAAGGACAAGTTCAGTCTTGTCCATGTTGAGTTTGAGGAAGTGGGAGGACATGAAGGCAGAGATGGCACTAAGGCAGTCGGGGACCTGGAATGTCAGTTTTGGGAGATCAGGGGCAGAGATGTAAATTTGGGTATCATCCGCATACAGGTGATACTGGAATCCAAATGAACTAATGAGCTGTCCAAGGCCATAGGTGTAGATGGAGAAAAGAAGAGGAGAGTTAATTTCAGGGTGGAAAACACTAAAGGTCCTACCAGAGAGATAGGAGGATAGCCAAGAAAGTGCAGTGTCCTGGATTCCCAAGGAGGCCAGGATCTGAAGAAGTAGAGGGTGATCAACAGTATCAAAAGCAGAGAACAGATCAAGAAGAAGTAGCAAAGAGTAGTGACTTTAGCACTAAGTAGATCATTGGTCACTTTAGTGAGGGCAGTTTCCGTGGAGTGGTTAGGGCGGAAGTCTGACTGGAGGTGGTCAAAGAGAGAGTTTGCAGATAGGTGACTGACCAGATCTGCATAGACATGTCTTTCCAGTAGTTTGGAAGCAAATGGGAGAAGGGAGACAGGCCGGTAGCTGGAAAGAGCGGCCGGGGAGGGTTTTTTAAGTATAGGGGAGACCACGGCATGTTTAAATATAGAGGGAAAGATACCCGTGGATAGGGACAAGTTAAAGAGAGAGTTTAGGGCTGGTATGAAGGAAGAGGAGGGAGGGGAAATAAGAGGAGAGGGAATGGGGTCAAGGGGGCAGGTGGTGAGACGTGTCCTGGATAGAGATGTCCGAACTTCGCAAAATCCGGTCCGCTCGAGGATCCGCGAATTTTCGAGAAAATTCGAAAATCCGCGAGCGGACCCATAAAAATGAAAAAAATTCTCGAAAATACGAGAAATCCTCGTAATTTAGAAAATTTTCGAAAATATGTATTTTCAAGCATTTTCGAAAATACGAGAAATCCGCGGTTCGGAATGGCGGAAAATCCGGAAAAATCCGCCGTTCGCGTACGGGATAAATCCGCGGATCCGTGAACCGGCCATCCCTAGTCCTGTATAGGAGAGATAAGAGTCCCTGTTCTGTAATAGTGGTGAAGCTCGTTAGGGTGCAATTGAAGGGATTAACCAATGAAGGGAGTTTAGCCGGTGCAGTGGTAGGAGTTGGGAGCTGTATGGAGGAGGTAGGGTGCATAGGAAAACCATTTCGGATATTTTCGATTTTTTCTGTGAAATATGAGGTTATTTCATCAGCTTATAAACGGTGTAGGCGGAGAAGGAGGTGAACAGAGCAGGCAGTTGAATACTTTTAAGAGCTATTTCAGGTTATGGGACTGTGTGGAAATGAGTGAAGAGAAGAAGTTTTGTTTGGCTAAGGATAAAGCACTTCTGGTCCGGTAGAGGGCAATTTTAAATTCAAGAAAGTCTCTGTTTTTGTTACTCTTATTGCTCATATTTATATATTTATGTATTAATTTACTGTCCCCCTTGTACGACTTTTTGTATTCTATATTGTACAGCGCTGCGTCCCCCAGTGACGCTATATAAATAAACATATACATACATCTGTATTATATTAAAAATGCTTAAGTGAATTTGAAAAATGGATTGCATCTGAGGAAAGACCACACTGGTCTGAAGCATGTTGTGCTGTATCTCCTGAATAAATCGCTGTTATTAGCATTGATTTCTGGCTCTTGTGTGGAATTATCTTTTGTCTGTGAAAAATGGATACTCAGGAGCAGGGATGTCCAACCTGCTAATGGCAACTCCTGGCATTCCCTAGCTTTTCTTTCTGGTTGGGGAATACTGGTTGTAGTTTCTAAAAAGATAATTGGTCTCTATTTTTCTGTCAGGAGAATCATTTGTCGATATAATTCAAGATCTATAAAAGCATTTAACTTACTATTTTTTCATTTGTTGTATTTTTTAAAGGGCATCTATCCTGCTAGTCTTATCTTGTTCAGCCATGAACACTCCAGGGCATGATCGTACTGGGACCTTATTGGAACTGTTACCAGTTGATTATGCTTTCTCCTTTTCTGGCACACATTCACCGCATCTGTCTAAAATGCTGTAATTTGTTTTAAATTTCCAATTTCACATCCGGATCCAGGAGAAAACCCTAGTAAGAACATGGAGGTGTTTGAAACACATCAGACAGGTATGATGATTTTGACTTGTATGTAATAAAAGTAGATACGTTTGAGTTATTACATGAGTGCGAGCATCTAGCATTTTTCACATGACGATATGGACAAGAAACCCTACTCTATAGGCCATATTTATAAAGGTGCTCTATTGCTATTGTGAGGCAGAGCAAGGGCATTTTGGACAGAGAGTGGGTGTGTCAGGGGTGGAGAGGTAGTGTTTTGGGGCGTTCTGTGGCAGGGACTTCTAGTCCCATTTAGAGCACTGGATATCAGCCTTTGCTGAATTTTGTTCCTGCAGTCGAGGCAATCCCGTCCAAATCAGGATTTCTGACAGCCTTGCCCAGGACCAGTAATAGGGAAATGCCTTCAATATCCTAAAAGTGATTGAATATTTCACAATTTTTTTTTTTTTTTTTTTTTAAGCTAGGTCAAATAAATTCCCCTTGAGGGTTATTTCATATCATTGTATTGTAATCTGTATAATGTTTACATAACATTTGATTTACTACCAGTTTAATGGATTTAATTTAACTTGCTTTTTTTAAACTAGCTTTTTTGGACTACAGAAGAAGGAGATCCGAAAGTCTCCGGGGGAGCTAAGCAACTACAATGCTGAAGCAAGATGTCGCAACTTACACTCAGAAGGTAGGCTCAGGAGGGACCTAGAAATAAAAAAGGGGAAAAGATTTTTTAGAGCTGCTTCCAATTAACATAACTTGGGTTTTATAGCTACTTTATAGCATACTTTAAATCACACACACACCACATAGTAGTAATTAATATCCATCAAGCAGCCAATGAGCAATCATTTTGGCCAACATTTAGCATTGAACGAATCAACTGATAAATAACAGAAACAGACATGGACTCTGCAACACATTATACACGTGAGGGTTTTTCAATAAAATTATTATTGTTTAAAATCGTGCTAATTTTTGCCCCAACCAATCAGACTTTTAGCTTTCAAATGTTAAATAGATCTGATTGAGTTGGGGAAAAATTAGCACCATTTTAAACACGATAAAAAGTTTATTGAATCTCCCTGAGTGTGTTATTATTTCCAGTGTTATAAATATATACAGTGTGTTATCAATATATACAGTGTGCTATAATATATACAGTGTTATAATATATCGACAGTGTGTTTACAATATATAACAGTGGTGCTATAATATATAGTGTTATACACATATACAGTGTGTTACAATATATACATTGTGCGATACTATATACAGTATATTCTGTTTGTATTCATTAGATCAACTGGACTTAAATGTAGTTTGCTTGAAGACGTTGTCGCTAGTCATTCCGCTGGCGTTCTCAATTCAGATGACTTGTACAGAATCTGTGGCATTATGTACCCTGGAAATCCTCAATTAGCTATCACATCCACGGTGTTAAGGGTGTGATTGATAGTGGCTAAGAGGTGTTACGGAACGCCCAGAGTAAGTGTTAAACAGCTTGTACATGGCATGACAGTTGGTGTCAACCCCCCCACCTCTATTAAGCTTGGTTTCTTTATTTTCACAAACTTGGCCCCTCTTAAAACACCTCTCTTGAACCAGTCACTTCCCTCTCGCCAGTAATTTAACATACATCTCAAAGTTGTCCTTTATACCTTAAATGCAGAATACACGCTGGAGTCCTGACCCGCGGATTGGCTCTTTCTCGTGCTGGCCATATGTTGTATGAGTTTGCTGTTGGTCTCCCCCACATACAATCAGAGCCATTTCCTTACTGCACGGCACTGCATATATATGATGGTCGCATTTTCTTTGTTTTAGGTATTGTGTCTTTCGGATGTACCAATTTGGCTGCCTCCAGTGTGTTGTTCGGTTTAAGCAGACAGGATACGATGTTTTTTTGAAAATTCTTCTTAATTCTGTGAGACCCCTGTACATATGGGATGACCATGCTCTTCCTCCTGTCTGCTTTTTCCCCTTACACTGTTGGTATTTGTGTTTCTTTTTCTTTCCTTCTACTTGGTCGTTTGACAAAGGCCCAGTCCTTGGGATATCCACAATTTTTTAAGGTGCTCCTCGGATGATGTTCATTTCTTTAGCCTTCGCCTCTGTGCTAGTGGGGATGTTCTTTCTCAGCTCTGTGTTGCAGGGTCTTGAGACCCCCCAGCTTGTGATCTAAAGGGTGGTGTGTAGTCAAACATCAATACTGATCGTGTGGTGTTTGGTTTTCTTTCTGTAAACTCTCACTTCCAGTTTACATCTTTCCTTAACTTCTAACACGTCAGTCCAAGAAAGCAAGTTTCTTGTTTTGTACCCTCTCCCTTGGACTTTAATGTTTTGGTCTAACCGTTAATGTGTTTCTGTGAAAGCTTGTCTTCCTTCTGGTGGATTTTACCCAGGTGCATCAACATCCATCTGGAAACCAGTGGCTTGGGTGCCTATCCCTTCAGAGCTATTTAAGCCCACTCGTGTTCTTCCTACCTCCCTCCTGTAAAGGTTGGCCACAAAGTGAAACTTGGAGATCCCATAGCCATGTCCTGTTTTTGCCTTATAGCAACTTAATCCCTGTATTTGAATAGGTGGTATTCAGGCACAGTCCAACACAGGACACACTGTTCTGGTTGAGTATTCAGTTCTGCTGGTAATAGTTGCTGTCTTGGCCAGCCGTTTTCTCACCATTCAACAGCCTCCTTTGGTGGGTTTACAATGTGAAGAGATGAATGTCACATCATAGGACAAACCGTAGTTTCTTACATTCTCCAACGAAGTAATATACTCATCTGTTGGTGAAATCCTGAGAGTTCTGGATGTGATGCTTAGAACTCCCACCAAAGGTCCTAAGATGTTAGCATAGATTTTTGTCCACCTTTATGTTACAGAGGTTTTGTGCGGCTGACTATTATAGGCTCTTAGTGGGGCCCCTTCCTTATGTACTTTGGGAGTCCCATATATGCATGGATGTGCCTCACAGGGTAAGGCGATACCATTGCTCGGTCAAGGCTTTATCACACTTTGAATTGTAATGTTAACATCCTGGGCGAAGGAACGTGACTGGTGTTCAAGAGTGGTGTTAGGAGGCCATTTAGAGTGAAAGAAAGAAACCAGCCTACATAGAGGTGGGGGGTTTCGACCCAACACTGTCTGCCATGTACCAATGCTGTTTTAACACCTTACTCTGGGCGTTCCGATTAACACTTTAGCCAGCTATCCAATCACACCCCTTACCACCCGGGGGGCTGTGATATCTAATTGGATTTTCCGAGGTACATACAATTGCCACAGTTTCTTGTAAATTCTTCTGAATTGAGATATTCCAGTCGGTGATGACTAGCGAAACGTCTTCAAGAACTACATTTTAGTCCATTGATCTAATTGAATACAACAGATATACCATACCTGGATAATGAGAACTTACACAAGCAATATATGACGTGTTATAAAATAACAGTATTATAATATATATAGTGTTTAAATATATACGGTGTATTTAAATATATCTGTTATAATATATACAGTGTTATACTATATATTATATGTTATCATTCATGATTTCAATATAGAGGTATTATATACAGGTTTTATAGTATAAACAGGTATACATAACAGTTATAATTTATTTTATAAATACTAGTGGATATGCACCACCCCTTAATCAGTGAATACTAAGGATATGGATTACAAACTCAGGGAGCCGGAACCGCTCCGGAACACAGGACTCAGACTGCGACAGGGCATACAATCATCACCTGTTATATTCGAACTCCATGTAAACACTCACAATTAGTGTCAGAAAACCAATCGTCAAAGGTGCAACACACAGGTGGTCTGACCGCGTTTTCATCAGGCGTCCTGCCGCTTCATCAAGACTCCCAAGGAGAGTATCAATAATGATATTATGCAACAGTAGGGTTCCCGACCCTATTAAAGCATCGACGCTGTAGGCCAAGTGCTTTTACAGGGCAGAGTAACTCCAAGGTGGCGTGAATGTCCTTATAATTATCATAGTGAAAGGGCGCATTCATTCTTGTAATACCAAGTATTGGATTCCTTCACCTCAATTTCACATTTTAAATTCGTAGCCTGTCCCTATTTCCACTTAAATCCCCCAAGCTAACCTTCTGTACACTCTTAACCCATAGAAAGGAACATCCCACCCCGCCGCCATCTATGTGGTTAAACAATCTTTGCCCTTGGTTATGAAGTGACGGACTCAGCTCCAGCAGGTTCTGTTAAAACACAGCAAAAAATGCTGACGTCATGTCCAGCGCAATGACACTGAATGGGCGGAGTAGTGGATATAAAAATGAGTTTACTTAGTGCATAGCTGATTGATTTTATAAAGGATATATACCAACTGGGGCAGTCTCCCATTAGTACAAATATCACACTTCATGTATTATACAGTTATAATATATAGTGTTTATACTAATTCAGTGTGTTTAATATATATAGTGTTATAATATAAACATGTTTATAATCATAACACGTTATAAAATATACAGTGTGTTTTATGTTTAACACTTACACACAAGCATACATATAGCCCCTAATATGTATCAGGAGGAAATATCCTAGTTCAACAAAGCAATATATAAAGGCAATTAAACATTTCTGTATCATAATTACTGGTGTAGCTTACGCCTAATTATAACAAGCATGTTAAAATCTCCCTGCCATACATTAATTAATTACAGATCACAATAGGTAAATGTAAGAACTGCTATAATAATGTTGGTGAACACCATAGTTCTTCAGTCTGTTACTGAAATAGTTCTCTGATTCGTCTGTGCTATTTCAGAAGTGCAAGTATTGTCCCAAATAATTAGAGTACTAGAGGGGCCATTCTTCTGCTACACGCTTCCACCATATCAACATCACTCCAGCAACTGAGACATCTTTTTATCATTTTATTTAGTGAACTGTAATCTCATTACATTACTTGGGCTTACTAAGGAGTGCCTGGTACTTTGTCCTTTCCTATATACAGCTTCGGTGTTGGCACTTAACATCTGAACACACAGCTCTACACACACAAACTGTGACCTTTGTGGTCAGGTAATCTAGTATAGTGTACAGGACCCAGCAAGTGTTTCTACCTACATAAAATTAAGGATCTCCATGGGATATAGGTGTAAATACATGTTCTCGTTGTGCTGTCTTGCCAGTGAATATGGAATAGGTTCTGTTTAACAGATTTCTGCAATCAACTCCAATGTACCAAGGTGGCAAAGCCCAGGTTCAAGGGGAGGGTGGTCCTAAATGGGTTACCACTGATACCCTGAAGGAGGTTCATGACGGAATACATTTATGTGATCTAATATACATAAGGCTAGGCATTTTAATGGGAAGGTGCAGTGGCGAGAATTACGATATCGTTAAATACCGGTCGTTATGGTAAATACCGGTCGTTATCGGTAAATATACCACGGGTCGTTATTTACCGATACCGACCGTTTTTACCGATAACAACCTTATTTACCAATAGCGTAAAATAACGGTCCGCGTTATCGGTAAATAGGTCGTTTCGGTAAAACCCGGTCCGTTATAACGATCGGTATTTTACGATAACGTCCTATCTTTTTATAAATGGGCCCTAAACTTCAAGTCCAGTTGATCTAATTGAATACAACAGAATAACCATGACCTGGATGAAGAGAACCTTCACAAGCATATCTGTGTTTTCAACTTCTTAATAAAAAAATATCAAGAATTTCAGGGCAGGGCTTATGATGCAGGTGATAATGCTCTGTCCCAGGAGTAGGAGGTAGTTGGCTGCTCAAGCCAGCAGAGATTGAGTGTAGCAAAAAGTGCTGGTGATGTCACCGCTCACCTTGTAAGCAGGAAGAACAAACCTTTTAAGTGGCTAGTCCCAATTGTGTAGTCAAGTGCGTTTATGCACTGTTTCACATGTCCCTGTTTGCATAGTCAATGCAATGCTACTGGACGTTTTCCCACTATGTCACTGCTGTCCGGTATGACTTTTTGTGCAGATCCTATGCATGCCAATAACATATAACTCGGATGCGCACACATGGAGTGTTTATGCACGGAAGCACATTGCAAAATCCTGCATGTGCTGTTGTGCGTGATATTGGGACCTAGCCCTTATACTGCTGTAAGTTTTGGATAGACCTTCAGAGTAGCTTGGTAGGTATGTCTTAAAAACAGATGCCTCTTGTATGGAGACCACAGCTTCCTCTTTTAAGAATAAAAATCTTGAAATGAATCACTGCTTCTGTAAAATAGATAGCAGACCATAAATTACTGGCGCAGAAATATGCATAAGTGGATACACTACAATAAAACTGTTATTTGTTGTAGTATTTGGTACATTGTCAGTGGTTAAGAATTGGTCCTTAGATTTGCCTTTGCAAATTATATTATAATACCCCCCTCCCTATTAGTTTATATGTTCTAAGTTAGGTTGTTTTGTTTACATAGCACATAGTTGACATATTAATTGAGGTTGAATAAAGACAGTATACCCAATGACCTGGATGAAATGAAACCTTCACAAGCAATATTACATGTTATAAAATATACAGTATTATACTATATAAGTGTTATAATTTTTTTTTAAGCTAGGTCAAATAAATTCCCCTTGAGGGTTATTTCATATACATTGTATTGTAATCTGTATAATGTTTACATAACATTTGATTTTACTACCAGTTTAATGGATTTAATTTAACTTGCTTTTTTTAACTAGCTTTTTTGGACTACAGAAGAAGGAGATCCAGAAAGTCTCGGGGGGAGCTAAGCAGATTACAATGCTGAAGCAAGATGTCAGCAACTTAACATCAGGAAAGGTAGGCTCAGGAGGGACCTAGAAAAAATAAAAAAGGGGAAAAGATTTTTTAGCTGCTTCCAATTAAACATAACTTGGGTTTATAGCATACTTTATAGCATACGTTAAATCACACACACACAATAGTAGTAGTAATATCCATCAAAGCAGCCAATGAGCAATCATTTTGGCCAACATTTTAGCATTGAAACGAATCAACTGATAAATAACAGAAACAGACATGGACTCTGCAACACATTATACACAGTGAGGGTTTATTTAATAAAATTATTATTGTTTAATCGTGCTAATTTTCCCCAACCAATCAGTTTTAGCTTTCAAATGTTAAATAAGATCTGATTGTTGGGGAAAAATTAGCACCATTTAACCGATAAGAACTTTTATTGAATCTCCCGAGTGTGTTATTATTTACAGTGTTATAATATATACAGTGTGTACAATATACAGTGTGCTATAATATAACAGTGTTTAATATATACAGTGTGTTACAATATATACAGTGTGCTAAATATAGTGTTATAATATATACAGTGTGTTATCAATATATACGTGGCTATAATATATAGTGTTATAACAGATACAGTGTGTTACAATATATACAGTGTGCGATAATATATACAGTGTTATAAAATATACAGTATTATAATATATATACTGTTATAATATATACAGTGTTATAATATATAATGTTATAAATATAGGTATTATATCATGTTTAGTATAAACCAGTTATAATATATAGTTTTATAAAATATATAAGGGATAATGCACCCCTTACAGTGTAATATAAGGATATGGATACAAACATCAGGGAGCGGACCGCTCCGGAACACAGGACTCAGACGCGACAGGCAATATAATCATAACCTTTTATTCGGAACTCCATGTAAACATCAACCATTAGTGTCAGAAAACCATCTCAAAGGTGCAACAAACAGGTGGTCTGAGCGTTTCACGGCGTCCTGCCGCTTCATCGAGACTCACCAGGGGAGTATATAAGGATATTATGCAACAGAGGAGTTCCCTGACCATATAGAAGCACGACGCTGTAGGCCAAGTGCTTTATACAGGGCAGGGAACTCCAAGGGTGGCGTAAGTCCTTATATTAAATGTGAAGGGGCGCATTCATTCTTGTAATACTAAGTATTGGATTCCTTCACCTCATTCACATTTTAAATTCTAGCCTGTCCCTATTTCCACCTTAAATCCCCCAAGCTACCTTCTGTAACTTAAACCCAGTAGAAAGGAACATCCCAGCCCAGATCTATGTGGTTAAACAAATCTTTGACATTGGTTTTGAAGTGACAGGAATCAGCTTCAGCAGGTTCGTTTAAACACAGCAAAAAATGCTGAGTCATTGTCCAGGCATGGAACACTGGAGGGCGGAGTATGGGATATAAGAAATGAGTTACTTAGGGACATAGCTGAGTGATTTTTTATAGGATATATACACTGCAGCTCCCATTTAAAATATCACACTGATGTATTCAGTTATATTTATATAGTGTTATACTATATTCAGTGTGTTATAATATATATAGTGTTATAATATAAACAGTGTTATAATATACACAGTTATAAAATATACAGTGTGTTATGTTGTTAACACTTACACACAAAGCATACAATATAGCACCCTAATATGTACAGGGAAATATTCTAGTAATCAACAGCAATATATAAAAGGCAATTAAACATTTCTGTATCATAATTACTGGTGTAGCTTAAGCCTAATTATAACAAAGCATGTTAAAATCTCCCTTGCCATACATTAATTAATTACAGATCACAATAGGTAAATGTAAGAACTGCTATAAATAATGTTGGTGAACACCATAGTTCTTCAGTCTGTTACTGAAATAGCTTCTCTGATTCGTCTGTGCTATTCAGAAGGTGCAAGTCATTGTCCAAAATAATTAGAGTTACTAGAGTGGCCATTTCTTGCTACAGCTTCCACCATATTCAACATCACTCCAGCAACTGAGACATCTTTTTATCAGTTTATTTAGTGAACTGTATCTCATTACATTACTTGGCTTACATAAGGAAGTGCCGGTACTTTGTCCTTTCCTATATACAGCTTCGGTGTTGGCACTTAACATCTGACACACAGCTCTACACCACACAAACTGTGACCTTTGTGTCAGGTAATCTAGTATAGTGTACAGGACACAGCAAGTGTTTCTACCTACATAAAATTAAGGATCTCCATGGGATATATAGTGTAAATACATGCTTCTCGTTGTGCTGTCTTGCCAGTGAATATGGAAATAGGTTCTGTTTAACAGATTTCTGCATCAACTCCAATGTACCAAGGCAGTGGCAAAGCACAGGATTTCAAGGGGAGGGGGTCCTAAATGGGTTACCACTGAACAAGCCCTGAAGGAGGTTCATGACGGAATACATTTATGTGATCTATAATACATAAGGCTAGGCATTTTCAATGGGAAGGTGCAGTGGCGAGAATTTACGATATCGTTAAATACCGGTCGTTATAGGTAAATACCGGTCGTTATCGGTAAATACCGGTCGTTATTTACCGATAACGACTGTTATTTACCGATAACAACCATTATTTACCAATATCGGTAAATAACGGTCGTTATCGGTAAATAACGGTCGTTATCGGTAAAAACCCGGTCGTTAACGATCGGTATTTTACGATAACGATACCGATCTTTTATAAATAGGGCCCTAAACTTCAAGTCCAGTTGATCTAATTGAATACAACAGATATACCATGACCTGAATAAATGAGAACCTTCACAAGCATATCTGTGTTTTCAACTTCTTAATAAAAAAATATCAAGAATTTCAGGGGCAGGGCTTATGATGCAGGTGATAATGCTCTGTCCCAGGAGTAGGAGGTAAGTTGGCATGCTCAAGCCAGCAGAGATTGAGTGTAGCAAAAGTGCTGGTGATGTCACAGCTCACCTTGTAAGCAGGAAGAACCAACCTTTATAGGGGGCTAGGTCCCAAATTGTGTATGTCAAAGTGCGTTTAGTGCACTGTTCACATGTCCTGTTTGCATAGTCAATGCAATGCTACTGGACAGTTCCCACTATGTGCACTGCTGTCCGGTATGACTTTTTGTGCAGATCGCATGCATGCCAATAACATAGATATGACTCGGAATGCAGCACACATGGAGTGTTATGCACGGAAGCACATTGCAAAAATCCTGCATGTGCTGTTGTGCGTGATAGTGGGACCTAGCCCTTATACTGCTGTAAGTTTGGATAGACTTCAGAGGTAGCTTGGTAGGTATGTCTTTAAAACAGATGCCTCTTGTATGGAGACCACAGCTCCTCTTTTAAGAACATAAAAATCTTGAAATGAATACTGCTTCTGTAAAATAGATAGCAGACATAAATTATATGCGCAGAAATATGCAGAAGGTGGATACACTACAATAAAATGTTATTTGTTGTAGTATTTTGTACATTGTCATTGGTTAAGAATTGGTCATTAGATTTGCCTTTGCAAATTATATTATAATACCCCCTCCCTATTAGTTTATATGTCTAAGTTAGGTTGTTTTGTTTACATAGCAACATAGTTACATAGTAATTGAGGTTGAATAAAGACATGCGTCCATCAAGTCCAAACTTTTCACCCTCCTTTTTAACCCTACCTAATAGTTAATACAGAGGAATAGAGATGGCCGGTTCGCGGACCCGAACCCGGATCCGCCGCGGATTTCTCCCGTCCGCGAACGGCGGATTATTCCGGACTTTCCGGACTTCCGAACTTCCGAACTGCGGCTTTTTTTTTTTTACGAAAATTTTCGAAAATACGAGTATCTCCGTAATTACGAGGATCTACGATACTTGCGGGATACAGAAAAACCGAGTAATTTGTGTAAATTTTCAAGACGGAGAAAGCCACATGATCCAAATTAGCCAATGGCAGCTATCATAGTTACAGAAAGCCTCGTTTTTTTACGGAAATCTTAGTTTTTACGGGAATCCTCGTATTTTCGAAAAATACCGTTTTTTTAAAGTCACGCTAGCGGACTGTACTTTTTAGGTATTGTTGGCATTTATACATGCTTCTAAGGCCATTACCCAGGTCCCTGAGTGGTTAAGTGTACGTTACCAAGGCTATTTAGACCACTTTTAATGCGTATTTTGAGGACACGTGGGCATCCTTTAGGTTGGTAGAAAAGAAGTTTCATCTTCAGTAGTAGACCTGTCCGAACTTCGAAAATCCGCGTCCGCACGATGACCGCGGATTTTCGAAAATCCGAAAAATTCGAAAATCCGCGAGCGGACCGTAAAACGTTATTAAAATGAAGTTCGGCAAAAATCCGCATTAAAGTGGTCTAATATAGCCTTGGTAAAACGTACACTTAACCACTCAGGACCTGGGTAATGGCCTTAGAAGCACGTATAAATGCCAACAATACCTAAAAAGTACAGTCCGCTAGCGGACTTTAAAAAAACGTATTTTTCGAAAATACGAGGATTCTCCCGTAAACGAAGATTTCCGTAAAAAACGAGGCTTTCTGTAACTATGATAGCTGCCATTGGCTAATTTTGGATCATGTGGCTTTTCTCCGTCTTGAAAATTTACGACAAATTATCACTCGGTTTTTCTGTATCCCGCAAGTATCGTAGTCCTCGTATTACGGAGATACTCGTATTTTCGAAAATTTTCGTAAAAAAAAACCGCATGAAGTCGGAAGAAAGTCGGAAAAGTCCGGAATACCGGTTCGCGGACGGGAGAAATCCGCGGCGGATCCGGGTTAGGTGATATGACCGATTAGTGAACAATGCACCAGAGAGTTTATTGTATGGCCTATTAATATAAGTATAAGGTGATCATATCCTACACAAAGGTCACTTCTCTAATGTAAACAGCCCTAACTTGTCTAATCTGCCTGCATACTCAAGCCCCTCCATTCCCCTTATTAATTTAGTTGCCCTTCTCTGAACTTCTTCCTTTTCCAAGATGACCCTTTTGTATATGGGATTCCAAAACTGCACTGCAAATTCCAAATGAGGCCATACCAGTGCCTTGTAAAGAAGGAGAATAATATTTTTTTTTCTCTTAAATCTATTCCCCTCTTTATACAAGACAATATCTTGCTAGCTCTAGCCATGTCTGTATGGCATTGTTTGCTACAGCTAATTCTGTTATCTACAAGAACCCCCAATTTGTTTCCATTAGAGATTCACTTAAAGGGCATGTCCACCCCAAAACTAAAATTTAACCCATAATGGACCCACTGTGTAGTTTAAAATAAACCTTACCTTACTTCTCTGAGGAGCAGAAGCTGTCAGTGATTCATCTGGTCCCTGCTATTTAGTTCCCCCCCACCACCATCCTCTGCAGCCGTGGCGCCTAGTGTGAATCCCTTTTAGGATGAGGTAAGTGACCCCTGCCCAACCGCCAAAATATTTCTTTAAAAAAAAGGCTTAGATCATTACTTACGGACCCTTCTCTCCCGCGGCATCTTCAATGATGTCAGATGCATCTGTGATTGGCTGTGTCACAGATGTGGCTGCTGGTCCGCCCCCTGCTTGCAACTTCTGCAAGCAGGGAGCCGGAGAGGAGACGATGCTGGAGAGAAGGGACTGTAAGCATTTAAGCATATTTTTAAATAAGTAGGCCGTTAAGGGTGGGCTGGAGTCACCTACCATATACTAAAAGATAGTTTTTAGGGTGGACATGCCCTTTAACACACAGTTATTTATGGTGTAGGTGGTGCCAGGATTGTTAAACCACAAATGCATCACCTTACATTTATCAACATTGAATCCCATCTGCCATTCTGCTACCAATTTTGATAATCTATCTAGGTCTGGGCTTGAAGCAATTACAACATATTTAAGTTTCCAAACGCGTCTGCAAGTTTTAGTGTCATCAGCAAAACACAGACGACCGTTACACTCCACTTTATAAACAACTTAACAGAATCTCCCCAGTAACAGAACCTGTAGGCACTCCGCTTAGAACTTTGAGCCCACATAGATTAACTCCATTGACCCCACTCTCTGCTTGCGTACTAAGACCAATTCCTCTACATTTACAAATGTTTTTTTCTTCCCCCAAACTGTCCTCAGTTTAACATTAGTCACCTATATGGACCCAGTATCAAAAGCTTTATTGAATTCTATTCTTTTCCACTTCTTGTGGTATGATCTATTTCTCAGTAAATCCATAGCTGACTAATACTATAGATCAGTTCTGGAGACAAAGTTCAGGATAAGATCCCGTAACAAAGTTTCCATCACCTTCCCTACACTGAGTTAGGCTTACAGGTCTTTAGTTACCAGGCTGTGAACTACTGTACCCTTTTTTGATATGGATTGACATTGGGCTTTTTTGCAATCCAGCGGCCAACATCCCCGACCAACAGATGTGAATCTGAGAAATAAAGCATTGGTCTAGATAGAAATTGTTAATATTGGGGTTTAGTGGTGGGATTACTGCTGACATGGACAATGATACAGAACAGAAAAAAGGGAGGGAGCAGGACAGTATTAAATATGACTAAATCCCTAACGCACAGAATGGCGTGTAATAAGTAGGAATAAGGATGTGATTTTAATATAAAAGAAGCAAGAAGCAATAGCCACCTAAAGAATCTTGTGGCCCGGGTGCATAAGCACCAGACAGATAGAATGTATCACTTCCCTAGGAGGAGAATACTCACTCCTAACGTCCTGACCTGGGTGCTGCGGCCCCGAGCCTGTCATTCAGCCGTCCAATTCGAAACAAATTATCGAAGGAGCTTGCGCTCGACCAGTGATGAATCCAGTAAAAGGGAATGGGACACTTTCCCTCAAAACAGGTAAGATAAAGAAACAAGCTGTAATTCTTCTACACTGAGGAGCTCCTATTGGAGTGTAAACGTGTGTGGTGACACTCTAAATACGAACACCCGCACGCTTGATACTGTGGAAAATCATACTGACGATATCAGGGCTTTTAATGTATTCATGTCTAGTAGTTTCCTGAGATGCTCAAGAGCCAACGGCCACTGTCAGCTACCTGCTAAACTGTTCAGGGAGATCGAGAACACCTTTGCTGGTTTTATATATCAGCATCGGACCAAGCTGAATAATCCAACTGGGGCCTCTGTACCTCGTGAGTACCTAGAGTAATTGGGAGATGCGGCTTCAACTCTCCTACGGTTACATCGGAGGATCGATTAGGGCATCCGGGAACGGTGCTGCAGTATCAAGTTTTCTCTAATTTATAATTCATACATTTATCGTATCGGGCTAGTGGAGATTGTTTTTTAGTGTGCGGCACACTTTTTGTTATATATTTTATTTTTTTCGTTTTATGATCTAAGCCCCCCGTACATCAGCTCTGATGCGAGGATAAGAAACTGCCTATTGGATTAAGACTCTGTATGGATTGGGGCCAGACTCCTGTTTTTTTCACAGACTGAGCTCCACAACGTGTTTTCATATATATATTTTCTTCATATTTTTATCAGTTACATTGCTGGTTTTTATACCCCCTTTTTAGTAAGATATTTGTGAGATGTTTCTGGGATATTGAGGGAATTATTTTATATCGCTCCCTCATTCAGTGTGCGTATTATATTTCTTCACATGTTCAAAAAGAAAAGGACCCTGATGCGTTTCGTGTTATCATAGCAATTACTCATAGGTACTCCTTAAGCTGGGTACATACACTAACGATAAAGCCCCGATACGGTATCGGGACTTTATCGTTATGTGTGTACGCTCATTTCCCAAGCGAGCGCGCGGCCGCCAAACGATCGGGTCGGCCGAATGCTCGTTCGGGAAAGGCCGAAAATTTCCATCAGCCGCGCTAGACTCCCTATAGAGGAGTCTAGCGCGGCCGATGGAAACACACAGTCCCGAGCGTTCTCCTTATGAAGTTCATAGGGAGAACGCTCGGGACTGTGTGTACCCAGCTTTAGTTGGACCAGATGTGACCTAGTAGATATAGCCGTGCATAAGCACCTCCCTAAACCCACAGGTTTAACCTTGAAAATAACTTCATTGTATGAAAGCTCCCCCCCCTGCCCACCCCCAACCTTTTTTTAAAAAAGCATTCAGATTGATACTTACTTCACTCCCACGTTGCTTTGTTCCGGCTCCCTGCCTGCTAGGACTTGCAAGCAGGGGGCCGGACCATCAGCCGCGTCTGTGGAGATGCAGCCAATCACAGACACGGTTGACATCACTGAAAGCGTTGCGAGAACATAGGGCTGTAAGTATCGATCCGAATGCTTTTTAAAATAAACTAGAAAGGGAAAGTTTAAGTATAAACTTTGAATTTGGCTTGAAAGATCGCATTTTGGAAGGGAATGTGTGTGTTTGTGCTGCAGATTTTAAAACTCAATAATGCCAATTATGAGGACTTACCCTTTAAATTTGGCTGTCACATGAATTAAAGGCAGGTCAGCTGGTGTGTGTACTCGTGTCCGGTTGGGGGATAAAAGAAAAAACTATTTTGATGATTGGTCAAAATGTGTTTTTTTTAATACTATACTTACCCTTTAAATATGATTGCCACTGAATAATGGGTACCTCCATTGTGTATGTACCTGTGTCAGGTTGGAACTTAAAAAAACAAACTGTTTTGATTATTGATCAACTTTTCATTTTTGACTATAGTTACCCTTTTAATATGGCTGCCATGAAAATTGAAGGGTAGGTGAGTAGGCGTGTGTATCTGAATCAGGTTGGAAGTTACAAAACAATTTTTTTGATCATCAAACTTTTTTGATGATTGGTCAAAATTAGTTTTTTTGATCTTTGTTACCCTTAAAGTATGGCTAAAACAGTAATGGAGGGGTATGTCAGTAGGTGTGTGTACCTATGCCCCTTGGGGGTTAAAAAAAAAACTTTTTTGATTATTGATCAAAATTAGTTTTTTTTTACTTTAGTTACCCTTTAAGTATGGCTGCCACAGTAATGAATAAGTAGATCAGTAGGTGTGTGTACCTGTGTCAGGTTAAGGGTATAAAAAACAAACTTTTTTGATGATTGGTCCAAAAAAATGTTGGACTTTAGTTACCCTTTATGTAGGGCTGCAAAAGTAATGGAGGGGTAGGTCAGTAGGTGTATGTACCTGTGCCACGTGGAGGTTAAAAAAACAAACTTTTTTGATGATTGGTCAAAATTTGTTTGTTTGACTTTAGTTACCCTTTAGGTATGGCGGCCACAGTAATGGATAAGTAGATCAGTAGGTGTGTGTACCTGGGTCTGGTTGAGGGGTATGTCTTTTTTTGTTTTTACAACAATAAAACTAACTTTTACTAAGGATAAATCTAAACTGTTTTTTTTTTTACTTTAGTTACCCTTTATGTATGGCTACCATAGTAATGGATAAATAGATCAGTAGGTGGGTATACCTGGGTCGGTGTGGGGTGTGGGGGGGTATCACCGTTTGTATTTATGACCATGAAACAAACTGTTTTGAAATATGCTTGTGAGGTTCTCATTCATCAGGTCATGGTATACGTTGTATTCAATTAGATCAACTGGACCTGAAGTTTAGTTCTTGAAGACGTTTCGCTAGTCATCCAACTGGCTTTCTCAATTCAGAATGACTTGTACAAGAATCTGTGGCAATATGTACCCTGGAAAATCCCAATTAGCATATCACAGCCAGGTGTTAAGAACTAAACTTCAAGTCCAATGATCTAATTGAATACACAGATATACCATGACCTGGATGAATGAGAACCTTCACAAGCATATTTAAATCATTTTGGGGGAGAAAAACCTCAAACTTGTACGGCAATATGAAAAGACGCAAGGAAATGGCAGACTACAGAAATCACGCGATTTAACCTCCGATGCAGACAACAAAGGCTAGTACCGCAGCATACGTCGGGATTTCACAGTTAAAGGCATCAGAGCCAAACAGATACTGCAAAAGGTCAAACACAGCTCCTATAAATGAACGGGTACGACAGACACATTTTACAGTTGATGCTTTAATGCACAACATGTCAACTAGAACAGAACCTGGCTCACAGCTACCTGTGGCCATCTGGGAAGAGTGATGTAGTTCACCAAACAAGCACAGCTTTCTCAGACTGTAAGGGCAAACAAAGGCAACAGAACAAGTTTTTATTCTGTCATCCCAGAAAACCCCAAAGGGAACAACTAACATGGATACAAAAGGAGGGAAGTGTCACTTTATCAAACAAGGAGGAATAGGTGAGAAACCTGTCTAACAGGACCCTGACCCAGCCAGAAATGGAAGCCTGCTATGGGTTGAATTTTGCCATCACTCTCTAAAACCATCCCTGTGGTGGATATAGACTAGGACCACAGAGCCTCAATCCACAATAATAAGGTACCACAGATTGAGGCAGAACAACTTCGCCTAAGGTATCTGTAGCCTTAGCCAGTACTAAAACTCCTTTATCTAACCTGACCACACAGGAAAGAAGAGCCTTAAACATCCCTCAAGAAAGATTCCAGTATCACTATTCTACCGGCAGACAGGGAAGATGCACGTGGTACTCAACACCTCAGACTACCATGATAAGGTGACCATGCTCCTGGCCGATAACAACACATATGAGGCTTTAACAAGGGATCCCACCAGCCGGTACAAGAAATGGCTCATAGACTTACTGCAACAGCTTCAAAAGGATAAAGCCAATGTATCATCGCCTCTACCCTGGTGAAGCACTCCATGCATATATGGACTCCCAAAGATACATAAGGAAGCGGCACCACTAAGACCTATAGTCAGCAGCATCAACTCTGTAACCTACAAGGTGGCAAAATACCTAGCCAACATCTTAGGACCATGGTGGGAAGTTCAAGCATCACATCCAGAACTCTCAGGATTTCACCACCAAGATTGAAGATATAGTACTTGGTGCAGAAGAAACAATGGTGTCCTATGATGTGACATCTCTCCACCTGTATACCCACCAGGAGGCTGTGACATGGTAAGAAAACGGCTAGGCCAAGACTGCACTCTCAACAGCAGAACTGATCTCCACCCAGAACAGGTGTGTTCCTTACTGGACTTGTGCCTGATACCACTTATTTCAATACAGGGATAAGTTCTATAAGCACGGATGTGCTATGGGATCTCCATTTTCACCTATTGTGGACAACCTTTACATGGAGGAGGTAGAAAAACAGGCGCTTAATACCTTTAAGGGCAAGCACCCAGCCACTGGTTCATATATGTGGATGACACCTGGGTTAAATCCGCCAGAAGGAAGTACAAGCTTTCACAGAACACATATGCGGTAGACCAAAAACTCAAATTTACAAGGGAAGAGGCACAAACACAAACTGGCCTCTTGGACTGCTTGGTAGAAGTTAAGGAAAATGGTAAACTGGAAGTAGAGGTTTACAGAAAACCAACACAAACAGATCAGTATTTGATGTTTGACTCCCACCACCCTTTAGATGACAAACTGGGTGTCATCAGAACCATGCAACACAGAGCTGAGAACATCCTCACTAGCACAGAGGCGAAGGCTAAAGAAATGAAACATCTCAGAGATGCCCTTAAAACTTGTGGATATCCAGACTGGGCCTTTGTAAAAAGAAGTAGAAGGAAAGAAAAGAAACAGAATACCAACAGTGAAGGGGAAAAGCAAGACAGGAGAAAGAACATGGTCATCCCATATGTAGCAGGGGTGTCTGAGAAATTAAGAAGAATTTTCAAAAAACACGGTATCCCTGCCTCCTTTAAACCGAACAACACACTGAGGCAGCAATTGGTACATCCGAAAGACCCAATACCGAAACACAAGAAAAGCGACATCATATACGCAGTGCAGTTCAGTGAAGAATGCTCTGATTTGTATGTGGGGGAGACCAAACAGCAACGCATCAATGATGGCCCAGCACAGAAGAGCCAATTCCTGGGTCAGGACTCAGTCGTGTACCTGCATCTTAAGGATAAAGGACACACCTTTGAAGATTGTAATGTAACATATTGGCAAAGGAATGTGACTGGTTCAAGAGAGTGTTGTTAAGGAGGCCATTTAGTGAAAATAAAGAAACCAAGCCTAAATAGAGGTGGGGGGGGTTCGACACCAACTGTCTGCCATGTACAATGCTGTTTTGACCCTTACTCTGGGCGTTCCTATAAAACCTCTTAGCCTATCCAATCACGCCCTTAGACCTGGCTGTGATATGCTAATTGGGATTTTCCAGGGTACATAATTGCCACAGATTCTTGTACAAGTCATTCTGAATTGAGAAAGCCAATAGGATGACTAGCGAAATGTCTTCAAGAATTAAACTTTAAGTTCAGTTGATCTTATTGAATGCAACAGATATGTTTTGAAATATCCACATTTGAGGATTGTTACCATTATAGTCTATGGGAAAAAATGTCCCGAAATTCACCAATAACGCCAAAACGCTTCTGCGGATTCCTTAGCTAGAAGATAGCTCACTTCTCCTATATGCCCCGCACCGAATTTCATGTCTATAGCTCAAAAACTGTGGGAGGAAATACGGTCAAAAAAAGCGGAAGAAGAAAACGGAAGAAGAAGAAATAGAAAGAACAGGAATTTGGCTTTTTCAAGCCAAATTAATAATAATATTATTCTAAGCAATAAAGGACAGAAAAGACCTCAAGGCGCACAGTTTAGAAACAATTTGTACAAAACTTTATTTAACAATGTTGAAAAATATATAGCAGTAGTGGAATGTGCTGTGTTAAAAACAATTAAAATGTGTCACAAACATCCCCACTGAACGACCTGTTTGTTAGGTTACACAATATACTTTCAGGTACATGCATGTTTAAAGTCTAATGCCTCCACTGTATTCAATATACTTAAACCACGTCAAACAGGCATAAAAATTAAAGCACACATGTATGCTGAAAATGAAGTTTCAAACAAGTATAGTTATTAATATAAAGGCGGTCACTCAATCTGCACCCATGTGGATACTGTATGGCAGTAGACTCAAACAGCCAAGGACTAGGGGGAGGCTCCATTCACTGGATGCGTTTCACAAACTGCTTTCTCTGCAGGAATGGAGACGAGTGGTATTGGCGTCCCTACTCTTTAAAAAACCCCTGTGCATACTCCTAATTGGTTAGCATTCCCAGTGACGTCACCACGCTCTTTTGATCTGGAACACCTCTCATGCTCTACCTGTGCATGGGGGTTGTTCCTATTTCAGCGCTTCTAACCACTCATCTTTTATGTTGCAATAACTACAATTCCCAGCAATCAATGCAAAACATCACTCACAAACAAGGTAATCATTTAAATATCATAAACTGTATGTACCAGAACATTATTTAAAGGGTATGTCCACCTTTCTAAAAAAAATTTGTGTATTATCACAAAATGCCCAAAACATTACTTACCTTCCCTTTTTCGAGAAAATGCAAGCAGAGGGGCGGCACCGGCAGTCGCGTCTGTGATTGGCTGAGCGTCAGCCAATCACGGACGCGGCTGCCTGGAGTTCAGTGTGGAGGAGGAAAGAGGGAAGGTAAGTAATGTTTTGGTATGTAGTAGATGTGGGCCTAGGCACTCCTTCAGGCAATGTGCCAGTATGCTTCAGGTGCTGCTTCCCTCCGTCCTCTACCTCAAGGACTTCCACGCTATAGCACAAGCAAACAAGGGATGATGGAAGCGCACACCGTTTGTCAGAAAAATTCTGTTTTATTGCATCACACAAACACACAACGTTTCGGAGAACGCTATGTCTCCTTCATCAGGTGTAACCCACACAATGACCCATACCACCATTTTATAGACCCTGTGTTTCAACATAACTCCTCCCCTCCACCTTATGTGGGAGTGGCCAAACAGTGATAAAAATACACAAAGTTCAGTGTCCTGGGACTTTCCATAAGTGTCCTTGTTACTATAGTCCCATAATGCGTGAAATAATATATCCAAAGTTCTTTGCATTTTGTGATAATACAAATATAGCGGCTGGGGCTGGGGGAACAGGGGGAATATTATGTAAAATGATTTTTGCACTAGGGGGAGGGAATGCTAATCGGGAGGGAGAGGGAGGGGGAGGGAGGGGGAGGGGGAGAAGGGCTGCAGTACGCATGCCAAACTTCTCCCAGAGGCCAGATAGGAGTCAGAGTCCTATATGGACTCTGCTATCCTCTTGGTGGGCAGTTTTTGGGACTTTGGGGGGGGACTACAGGAGAACCATATGGAGCTGGAATGTGAGGTAAGGATTAAACTACACTACATGATGGGGCCAGTAGTGGGGGGGGGATTATAGTTTTGGGGGTGGACATTCCCTTTAACTCACTCCATATTCTCAATGTGAGAGTCATCCATCATAATCTATGGCGAGCAGATTGAAGGCAGAATTTGTACATCCAGTTTTTTTGACAAGATCTATTCCATCATCCAGGCAATATACGGCACTACATTGTTGTGTTCATTTGCATTCAAATAATAAGGCTCAAATTACAACAATATCCGACAAATAGAGACAAACTAAGTCTAAAGTGTTTCTAATTATCCTTGATGCAGGCTACGTGTCTCCCAGTTAGAATGCAAAGGACCATCAATTAGGGACATTTTTTCAGTTAAGCTCCAATCAAGCCTCCAGCAATGTATGGTACTCTACATAAAAAAATTATCTTGTGCAGCCACTAGATTCAAAGTGTAGTACGGTCAAAGCTAAAAAGTGGTCCTTCTGGACTCCAGAACAGCCAGTGCATATTATCCGATCGTCATCTTTAAATGAAGACAAATAGATCCAAGTCCTCATTTAGACCACTCGGGTATCAGGTTGTAAATCCATCTTGACTCCCGCTGAAGCAATAGTCTATTGATGTCTCAACCTCGAATTCCAAGGGACACTTTTTCCAGGACTGCACAACGTAAACCTTTTGCGTTTGAGGAGTGAACCTCCAAAATGTACTGTGCTATTCTTGTCAGACTTTTGTTCTCCATCCTGTGCTTCTCAGCATTTCGAATATTGTAATGATGTCCAGCCAGCCGACATCTCAACTGCTTTATTGTTTTACCCATATACATAAGGTCACAAGGACAGATAAAGCATATAAATAACATGGTTGCTTTTACAGTTGGTATAACCAGCCACTTTATATCGTTTAGTACCAGAACTATCCAAAACTTCTGTTTTAGGTGCCATAAGTGGGCAAAAAGAACATTCCCCACAGGGACAAGTCCCTGTTAGTTTGGTACCCCCCAAAGTGGTTTTCCTAGTCCTAGAAAAATGGCTCCGTGTTATTCTATCTCCCAAGTTTCTAGCTCGTCTAGCTGTCAAGCTAGGATATGGGTCAACATATTGGCTGTCAACTTGGTCTGATAACTAAATCTGCCAATTCTTCCTAAACAGAAGACGTATTTTCTTCCAATATTTGTTGTAATTACTGATGAATCTGACCTTTGCTGTTTCTGTTTTAATAGGACTCTTGCTCAATAGATCTTCCTGTTTCTGTGTAGGCAAAATTCCTGCTTTGTTTGATCAAATTCCCGGGGTATGCCCTTTCTCTAAATCTCCAATCTAATTTGTAAACTTGTAATACAAAGTCCTCATCCTTTGAACAATTTCTTCTCACTCTTAGAAATTTCCCCTTGGGGATCCCTGTCTTTAATTGAGGTGTATGGGTACTTTTGTAGTGTAGTAACAAGTTGCCCAGAGTGTCTTTTCTGAACAGTTTGTTTTTTTAAGTGCCATTCTCATCTTTAAAGATACACACATCAAGATAGCTAATTTCTTTTTGGGAGCACTGATAAGTCAATCTTATGTAGTTATCTAGTTGGTTCAAATCAACAAAAGGAATTCTGTACCTGTCCAGATAAAAAATACATTGTCTATAAAAGGAAGCAACAATTGTATAGCTAGGTACACACAGCACAGATTTCTGAAAGATGACAGACAGGATCTGCAAGATCATGTCTGCCATCTTTCAAAGATCTGCATACACACAGTCCCGAGCGTTCTCCCTATGAACTTCATAAGGAGAACGCTCGGGACTGTGTGTTTCCATCGGCCGCGCTAGATCTAGCGCGGCCGATGGAAATTTTCGGCCTTTCCCGAACTAGCGTTCGGCCGACCCGATCGTTCGGCGAGCACGCTCGTTTGGGAAACGAGCGCACACACATAACGATAAAGCCCCGATACCGTCGGATCTGACGGTATCGGGGCTTTATCGTTAGTGTGTGTACCCAGCTTATGTCCTTGATATTACTCTAAGCTGTCTCTCGACAGAGCATCTGTCTCCCATTGGCCCATATAGAGGTTTGCATAAGATGATCGCAGTTCCTTTGAGCTGTAGGTAGAAAGAATTATCAAAGACAAAGTATTATGGTATAATATAAATCTTAAAAGCTTCAAAACAAATTACTGCCTTGATAAAGTACAAGACCCACTTGTGCTTAAAGGAGAACTAAACCCATTTTTTTATACTCCAGAATCTGAAAACAACCCCCCTTAAAACACCAATAAACTATAAAATGCCACTTCAGTAAACTCTGTTTAAATCAAAGCCTGTTAAGAACTGGATGAAGTATCTGTGTGCATGTGCAGAACATAATGGTCGTTGACCAAACTGTCTGATACTAGAATGCTGAGAAGCACAAACCATGTTATTTAGGTAAATTTCCCAGCGCCTGTATCAAAATGAGAGGTAAGACACAGATTACTGGTTTAATATCAAGGTGTTCTGCCTTCTGGTTCAGTGTTGTTCTGTGGCTTTAGTTACCCTTTAAGAAGCTTATTGCTGCCTGGATTCCACCCTCATTCGGAATGTTGGAATAAAGCGACTATGTCACTCACATGTTACTAAAAAAAAGGTCTCTGTATCCACAGTCACATCATAAATCTTGATGATAAAATCAGAAGTGTCCCTAAGATAGGAAGATAAAGATAACACATGTTCCTGCAGAAAAGTATCAATAAAAATACACGCCTTCTCGTTTAAACTCCCAATTCCAGAGATAATTGATCTCCCTGGGGGGTTCTGCATATTTTTGTGGATCTTGGGTAACATATAATAAGTCGGGATCACTACATTGTCCACTGATAGATATTTCAATTATTTCTTAGTAATAACATTGGAGATCAAACCCCCCTTGAGTAATATCTCATAAATCTTAAGAGAATTGTTCTGTGGGATTACTTACTATAGTTTTGTATGATTTTCTGTCATGGAGTATCTTATGTGCTTCTCTTATATACAACTTTTCTGGCCAAAGTACCAGATTTCCTCCTTTATCGGATTACTTTATTTGAACCTCTAGTAAGTTCTGTAACTTCAGGATGGCCCTTTGTTCCACATATGATAGATATGATCCCAATCTGTCACTCTGTGGGATTTTCTGTATTTCCTGTAACATACAGTTATAAAAAGTCAGGATTGCTGGATAATCTGAAAACAGTGGGGTAAACTTAGAGGCCGGTCTGAACTTACTCTTGGTATTGTCGGTGTTACTTGTGCTGTCTGTATGTGTCAATTTGTCATGAAGAAAGGATTTTAGGGCCAATCTTCTGCCTAATAAAGACAGATCCTTAGTAAAATTGAAAATATAAGCCTTTATGTAATACCTGAGTCTAAGGCTGAATGAGTATGTATGTAGAAAGGTTGACTATTTGAAAATACTTTAAATGCGTCGACCCCTGTAGTTCTTGTCTGGGGGTAACCCACAGTGGGATAATTTGTGCTCTGCTTTTAACACAGCACATTCCACTACTGCTATATATTTTTAAACATTGTTAAATAAAGTTTTTTACAATTTTTTTCTAAATTGTGCGCCTTGAGGTCTTTTCTCTCCTTTATTGCTTATAGTTATATTTACGGGATAGGCAGCACGTTCTCCATTTGGAGGTTATTTTTTAGATATGGCATAATTTAAGGTATTGCACAGTTATTTTTCCTTTGTTTTAAATAATAATACTATTATAATAGTCACAAATGTTAAATACAATAATCCAATTGCCAAATGACACATAAAAATAACAATTTGGAGAATATCAATTTAAAAGATATATATATCTCAATTAGAGATGGACTAGAACTCGAACTCGAACCCGAGTTCGAGCCAAACTATTCGAATTCGAACGAATTCGGACTTCTCAAACTATTCCGGGCCCAGATAGTCAATATTTTCAGAGTTTCGATAAATATCGAATGTTCGACAGTTCAAATGTGCAAGTAAAATGGCTATTATACCTATACACGAGCATCGAATCCGCAAGTAAAGTGTCCATTAAAACCTATACGTGAGCATCAAATCCGCGAGTAAAATGTCCATGATACCTAGGTGCGAACCTAGAATCTGCAAGTAAAGTGTCCATTAAAACCTATACGCGAGCATCGAATCCGCAAATAAAATGTCCATGATACCTAGGCGCGAACCTCGAATCCACGCGTAAAGTGTCCATTAAAACCTATACGCGAGCATCGAATCTGCGAATAAAATGTCCATGGTATCTAGACGCGAACATCGAATCCGCGATTTAAGTGTCCATTAAGACCTTTACGCGAGCATCAAATCGGCGAGTAAAATGTCCGTGATACCTGGGCACGAACATCGAATGTTTGAACGCGAGAGCTTGAAAATAGCTCAAATGAGAGTAAAATTGATTTTTCGAATGTCCTATATATTCGAACATGTTCACCAGACTATTTCCCAGGTCCCAGAGCCATTTTCATTAAGTTACCATTAATATTTTATTTGTATTTCATTAGAACTTTTCAAACTATTTGACTCCCATTGACTTTAATGGGTCCGTTTTCGAACTTTCCATATAGTTCGAAAGTTCGAAAACAGACCGAACTATTGAAAGTTCGGCCATCTCTAATCTCAATCAAGATAGCTCCAAACACCACTCACTGGGAATACATACATTATTATTCTAGCCCATGAAACTTAATGCAATATGAGATACATTAAAACAATTACTTCATTTATTAATACAATTTACTCATAGATAATAGATAACACTCCTAATATGATGAATCATAGTTAGTCTCTTTAACAAGTGATATCCCTGGCTGAATTCAGACCATGGGGATATATGTGTCTCTAGATGGACTGTCCAATACATTTCCAGTCTAAGCAATTTAGTTGTTCTATTACCACCCCTATAAAATGCAATATTCATTTAATCCCCTGTACTCGCAAAAAAATTTTTTTTGGGGGGGGGGGTCTCCCCCATTACAACCTAAAAAGTGTCTACCTACCCGGCTATTACTAGCGGCTCTACTAATATCTCTGGCATTTCTCGAACTCTATCTTTTAAAGGGTATGTCCATCAAAAAATTAATTTTCTTTCTAACTGTTTTACTGAAGAACAGGAGGTAAATGCACTATTTCGCACTATTTGCGCGCAGAGTACAAAGGACTGGAGATGCGTCGGAGGCGTCGGGGATTTCAGACACGGCTCTGTCAGCGCTGGAACGCTCCCAGTAAGTTCTCCTGCTCTCCTGCAAGATTCACTGAAGAACGAGAGGTAAGAAATAGTGCATTTACCTCCTGTTCTTCAGTAAAATAGTTAGAAAGAAATTTAATTTTTTGATGGACATACCCTTTAAACATCTCATGGTACACCCTACATACTGAACATCACATGTAGCACATGTTAAAAGTTACACCACATATCTAGTGTTACAGTTGATGTACTCTGATGTAGGGAAAACCTCACTAGTTCGAGCACTCTTAAATGTATCCCCTTGGATTACATGGGCACATGCAAGGCAGCGTCTCACTCCACACTTAAAGAACCCCTTATGATGTAACCATGTCACCTCTGATGACAAACCCTGATTTTGTGAGCTCCTAAATAGACTAGGTGACAAATATCTCCCCTCCGTGACACAAATTTATGCCCAAGCCTGGATCATTAAACAACACAGATAAGTATTTATTAAGAATCCATTTAATCCTATTAAATTGTCTACTATATAAACTGTAGGACCTTTATTCTTACCCTTCACCACATGATGTTTCCTAACTTTTTATTATCTGTAAGCAGACTATTCCTCAGGGGCGTGTTTAGGGGGGGATTACTGGTGCCTGGAATCCCCCCTTTCTTTCTGCTCAGTGCAGTCTGCTGTTCTACTCCTCCTGGTGCCAATAGGCTGTTATATAGATTGTTACATAGATTGTTACATAGATTGTTATATAGATTGTTACATAGATTGTTACATTGTTAATTGAGCTGTGAGTGAGAAGCAGCATTTGTATGTTTCAAAAATGTATCTAGTCTGTCCTGTGATTGACAGCAGCATAACTAATCATAATTAATACAAAACTGTATCAATATTAACCCTGCAGCTGCTTATGGTGATTGCTGAGACTTGGTTTATATACATTACTTACTGTACTTACCCCACTGTGATGGAGCTTATTACGCAGGAATTAAGAAATCCTGGAGGTGGATGTATAGCTGATTGTCAACATTGCATTATAATAAGAACTTTTATTGAATAACCATGACTGTATATTAAAACAGTAGATAGATACTCTTGGATGATAGAACATTGCCAAAAAATATATTTCAAAAGATTTTGAAAGTAAAGTTTAAGAAAGGCATTCGATGGTTGAAGAAAGACCTATTTAATTCAGGCAATGGTGTTTTATATAAATCCTTTATATTATATAAATATATTTATATCTTCATAGCATATTGTATTGAGTTTTTAGGAGCTAACAATGGGGAGTGGGGGGTATAGGATATTACATATAGGAGAGGTGTATATGCATATGCATACTATCTCACGACCATTTAAGTGAGCATCAATAAATCTATATAAATATAGCACTGACTTGTATTAGTTACAAGACAAAATATGCAACTTATACAAAATACTTTAACTTACTTACAGAGCTGAGATTCCTATTTTAAGATGGGATAGTCAAAATGGGAGGTTGAACCACATCCCTGTGACTGCTAAGGGGTCTCCATGTAAATAGTGGAAGGAATTCGTAATGTCAGTATAACATCCAATGATGTGCTGTTTTAAAACATATGGCAGTCATTGTCAATCCAAAATTTTTTTCTGTATGCTACACAGGTCGTGATGTGTATTGTAATGGACATATACACCAAGGCTCCTTATATACCACCTCCAGCCTGCAGGTGGTGTCAGTGAGTAATAAAAGACAAGACATCCCTGCTCTCTATGGCTTGGAGGAGAGAAAGTGGAGTCTATAGAAGTGTGTGGTGTGTGGTCCTGGTGAGACTGGTCTGTTTGGTGTGATCCCTTGCACAGTGTTATGTCCTAAATGAATGCAACACAAGATCCTGAGTGTGGAGGAGAGTTTATTGGACAGACAATTTACCTTATTGGATACAAACTCTGAGGCAACAGATAAGTGTACACCAATTTACAAGGACACACAATATATGGGTGTGATCAATATTCAAAGTGGTGCACCATAAGGCAGGGATTACTCCAATACTGCAAATGTTATGTGGGGAAACTGTTTATGTTTTTTTATTAAATCATTGTAATATTTACTGTTAAATGTAATTAAAACTGGTTTATCTTGCTTAAAGTGCACTCTTTGATTTGTGCCAGACCACCAGAGTAACACACAGTGTGTCATGCTACCCTTAAATTATTTCATAAAGCAGATGTTAACCTGGATTCTGCGTAGGTTTTTAGGATGTCCGGTGGTGTTATTTACGTTGAATTGCACATTGTGGCAGGATTGCCTGGGTCCATTCTCAGACCTGCAGGTTTATCCTTTTTGGTATATATATTTCTCTGCTGTATAATAAATGGGCATTAATCTGATGCTACAAAAATCGTCAATATCCAGAGTTGAATCTAAGGAAAAGGCATGTCATGTTAATCAGTGGTTTCTCAAACATTATGTTGATTGCAGGCCTATATCTGGCAAATGTAAAAACTGCTTTCTGCATGTCACCTTACCATTCTTTCCAAAAAATGGAGCTAAACAATATCCTCATATTTAGAGAATTAATCAAAGTTTTAATCAAAACGCTACGTAAGCTACACAAAATTGTACAATTATAGATTACTGAGAGCCCTGAATACAAATCAGGTGTACATGCCATTTTATCTCATTTTCACATACAATTAATTACTTGATTCTTAACATTTGACAACATTTCATTGAATATTTTAACGTTTTCTTGTTGATTATCTTATAATTACGCACCACTAGCGTTTCTTATACGAAAATGCAATATATACTATTTTAAGGACTTTTGACCACTGCCCATTGCTAACATCTTTAGTAGAGATGGGATCTGGCTCCAACTCGGACCCAACATGGAACTCCTTGGTTCCAAAATCCGAATGTTCTGTCCGAACCCAGACGTATCTTTCAGATTTTGGGACTTTGGAAAGCGTTTGTGATTTTTATCGAACGTTCGCCCCATTTCTAATCTTCAGCACCTGGCATAGTTCCCTTTTCTCAAAGTTGCCCTTAGGTAGATAGGATTAGGTGGATTTCTTGCTTATACTTTCATTTGAACTTTCTGAACTCTAACCCCCCCCCTTGACTTTAATAGGTCTGTTTTTGGGCTTTCAAACTTTCGAAAGTTCGAAAATGGACTGAAATTTATAAAGTTCGTCCATCTCTATTCAGCAATTAAAAATACTGATAAATCACAATCAGCCCAATGTACTACTAAAAAGTTACATCTTACCTGACCAGGATCCCACAATGCTTTAAAGTTTCTTGCAAGACTTACTGCATCACGGCATCCCAGTCAGGTAAGACAAAACTTTTTTAATATTACATTTGTAGCTCTTAAACAAAATTATATTGTGAGGTTGGAATAATCAATCCTACCTCCCTGCCCCAAGTACTTTCCATTTTTAATAAGTTAAATTTTAGAGTATAGATATCCTTTAAAGCAGAACTATTGTGTATAAAGTTTATTTTAAAAAACTGTTAAACTGAAAAGTACTTGGGACAGGGATATAGGACTGGTAATTCCCAATATTGTTTCTGTGAAGAGCACCAGCCCAAAGAAAACTGATTCTGAAACTGATTTCAGTCTTCCTCCTGGCTTCAGCACTATTTTTAAGACAGGAATAGTCCAGGACTAACCTGGCAAATGAAAACTGTACGAAATTATATTGTGAGGTAGGAATAATCAATCCAACCTCCCTGCCCCAGGTTCTTTCCATTTTCAAACAATTAATTTTTGGAGCATAGATATCCTTTAATTAAAGAAGGGAGTTAAGACATATCTATTTGACTCTGGAAATGACATTATTCTATGTTTATAGAAAGCAAAACATCTGCATAGATTAAGGTTCACGGTTATATTGTTTTATTGTTGTAGAACTGAACAAACCTCTAAAAATACAAGCATTAAACAATATGATAACATTTATCAGCAACGCCTGATTCTAGACCTGTAAATCCAAATAAAGTTTTTCCTTTATTTTTTACAGTAAGGTTTGTATTTTCTGATTCTCATACTCTTTATTTTCTAATAGGCATTTCCTGGAAATGTTAATTCAGATACCGTCGTGCGACATGATTTGCAGCATCCAGTGATTGCTAGATATGTACGTATTGTTCCTTTGGATTGGAATGGGGAAGGACAAATTGGCCTGAGGATTGAGCTTTATGGATGCCCATACTGTAAGTTTAGATTTTAATAATCAAATGTCCTCTACATGATTTGAAATAGTTTTTATCTGCCTGTCTTTTTATCTACATCAGAAGAGAGCACAGAAATTGTTCTCTACATAAATGACAAATATTTTAATAATGTCCAAAGTATGATGATTTTTCAAAATTATAAAAAAAAAATGTCACATCATAAGTAAAGAAAACATTAATAGAACATTTCTACCCACACATCAAGATGCAAGATTACTGATCTAATATCGCTAATTATATTACTTTATACAAGAAAAATTATTCCAATAATGTCATGTCACTGGGATAAGTAGGAAAGTAACTTAACTTAGCTTGAGCCTTATTTAAACCTTGAGAAAAACATAATGAACACGGTACTGCTTAACGGTCTGGATCTGGACAGTAAGCAATTGTAATATGAGCTCTGTAAACCAGGGATTTGGCTTTGTGATTTATTACCACGTGGCTCTTGCATTAAACAAACTGATTAATCTGAGCTGGTTTCATTACCTTTTTTACCGTTAAACACTATCAGATGGCCCCACTATCCCCACTGCCCTGTGCTGTGATTGGGACCCTTTTCAGTTCACATGCAATCACCATTTTGGTGCCCATAGTATGTCCTGCGATAGGGCTACATCAAAGGGATTGTGGCACGTGCACAGAGTAGTGCACACAAATTTCACGGCATTGCGATTGCGCTGCATCATGCGATTTGTGTGCGCTACCTTGTGGGGCCTTGACCTAAAGCTACCTTGTGGGGCCTTGACCTAAATAATAGGATTACAATTGGCACACATCTTCTGCAGCTGTAAAGATCAAGGTTACAATGTATTGGCCGTGGAGGAAGGGGATGTTGAAACTGATGAAACAGAGGGTTACATATGCAGGGTGAGTGGAGTAAAGAAAATGTACAGGCTGTGGGTGCAGGACAGAGGGTGATGGAAGAGGGGGGGTGTTAAGAACAGCAGAGCAGGGGGGACAGATCAGATAGTTCAGAGCTATTAAAGAAGAAGGGGGTGAGCATACTCATGACTTAAAATTAAGGGGGAAAGATGTAAATTATATGAGATAATGTACCCCTTTTTGTAAATTATATGGCTATCAGAAGTCAGCATGGAGTTCCATGCCCTGTATAAATATACTATAAAAATATGGTCAAGGAACTCCTTGGTGACTTCTAATATCCTTATAATTTACAATAGGGGGTACATTACATAATATATAATACATACAACTATGAAATAAGAATGGGAGCAACAATAAAAAAAGAGTTTTTTTTAAGGAAAGAAATGGTTTCAAAAATGTTTTATATTGTGTGGGATTATTTATTAGGGGACATATTGGGGGATTAGTTTGCTTCTGAAATTTTTTTTTAGTTTCAAATGTTATTTCACAAGAACTTTCACAAGAAAGCCAGATATAGATCTTTCTCTGTTACCGAGGTGCCAGAAGAGGTGTATAGCCTTGAATATGATGAGAAAGGTATTGTGAAAAATAGATGCTAAGTATTTTAACAAAGACTCCTTCAAAGGAACATTCCACCCCCACACAGAAATGCATAATAAAGATAAGGACCCTCAAAACCCTTGTCCTCCAGGGTTCCCGATATTCATTTTATTTCTTACCAGCATCAATTTTTCCCCCTCATTCCTTTCGGGAAGCATCTGTCAGTCACAGCCATGACCTCACTGTCAGCAAAGCTGCTTAATGAGCCGCCTCTGACAGCTTTACAAGCTCTTTACAAGCAGCTGCAAAGGAGGCATTAATCTTCAGGACTGGGGCAGAAGATCTCTCTGCCAGTGAATCAGGCAAGTATTGCGATCCTGGGGCTTTAAGGCTTTTTTATCGTATGAAAACCTTTCTGTGTGGTATTGAACTATCCCTTTGAAAACTATATACCAATCAGATTATTTCTTAAAGAACCTGAATGTTACCAATTCTGACTTGAAAATAATCAGATTGCTTAGTATACCAATCATATTCTTTCAGGAAAAAATGTGATTGTAATTATAATTGGAGATTGGTCCCAGAGCCATTTACAGTAAGTTACTTAAATTCCTTGAAAACTCTAATTTTCGAAATTACTTGAATTTTCTAACGCCGCTCGAAAAATCCACAAAGCGGAATTCCACATAATCCACTGGATCTATGATTCACAGAACTGGGTTAGGATGCATGATCCGGTCCATCTCTAATAAGGTGCTCTGATTTTAAATGATTTTATTCCTTAAAAAAATTAACTGATGTCAGGAGGTATAGCCAGACAGTGCACACAGTCTTCTCACGTTTTCTAGGGATTACACTTACTTTAATACCATTTACTTTAGTGGAAATGTACAGTTTATTGCTTTCTAGGGGGGATGCTTTTATAATATGGAGTGTAACAAAATTAGTTTAGTTCTCCTTTAAAGATATTTAATGCAGTGTAAATAAAAAGAGTCAGAAAAATATTAGTCCAATATATAGATGTAAAAAATAAAAGTGCTGTGATACTTTTTCTATGGACTAAAGGTTTATTTAATTGACCCTCTTCATCAGGTCAGAGCAGTACTGATTTTAACAAAGGTTTAAGTAAAAAGCTAGTTTCAAAAGATAATAAGATAGGCAAAACAACAAGGCAGGATAGAGAGAAAAGTAAAAAAAAAAGTAAAGAGCAAAAGGTGCCAAGGAAAGTGTAGAGGGCAATAAAATGAGAGGAGAGATAACAGAATAGTGAAGTGGTCAAGAAATACAAGGGGGGAAGAGAAGGCAGGGAGGACCAAAAAAATCACAGTACTCTTATTTTTTAAATAAAAAGAGTATCACACACTTAACTTTCTCAAAAAACTATTTGGATGCTACAAGTGCACAAATACTACTACAATCAATTTAATTACAATGGATGCATTGCTGTCTAGTAACCAAAATAATTCATGTAAATTAAAACTAACTTCATTTCATATAAATAAATTAACATTTATTCACTATGCTTGTGAAGGTTCTCATTCATCCAGGTCATGGTATATCTGTTGTATTCAGTTAGATCAACTGGACTTAACAGGTGTTAAGGGTGTGATTGGATAGTGGCTAAGAGGTGTTATAGGAACGCCCAGCGTAAGGTGTTAAAACAGCATTGTACATGGCAGACAGTTGGTGTCGAACCCCCCCACCTCTATTTAGGCTTGGTTTCTTTATTTTCACATAAATGGCCTCCTTAACACCTCTCTTGAACCAGTCACGTTCCTTTGCCAGTATGTTAACATTACAATCTTCAAAGGTATGTCCTTTATCCTTAAGATGCAGATACACGGCTGAATCCTGACCTGAGGAATTGGCTCTTCTGTGCTGGGCCATACGTTGATGCAGTTGCTGTTTGGTCTCCCCCACATACAAATCAGAGCATTCTTCACTGCACTGCACTGCATATATGATGTCGCTTTTCTTGTGTTTAGGTATTGGGTCTTTCGGATGTACCAATTGCTGCCTCAGTGTGTTGTTCAGTTTAAAGCAGACAGGGATACGATGTTTTTTTTGAAAATTCTTCTTAATTTCTCGGAGACCCCTGCTACATATGGGATGACCATGTTCTTCCTCCTGTCTTGCTTTTCCCCTTCACTGTTGGTATTCGTGTTCTTTTCTTTCCTTCTACTTCTATTGACAAAGGCCCAGTCTGGATATCCACAGGTTTTAAGGGCTCCTCTGAGATGTTTCATTTCTTTAGCCTTCGCCTCTGTGCTAGTGGGGATGTTCTCGGCTCTGTGTTGCAGGGTTCTGATGACACCCAGCTTGTGATCTAAAGGGTGGTGGGAGTCAAACATCAAATGCTGATCTGTGTGTGTTGGTTTTCTGTAAACCTCTACTTCCAGTTTACCATTTTCCTTAACTTCTACCAAGCAGTCCAAGAAAGCCAGTTTGTTGTTTTGTACCTCTTCCCTTGTGAATTTAATGTTTTGGTCCACCGCATTAATGTGTTCTGTGAAAGCTTGTACTTCCTTCTGGTGGATTTTAACCCAGGTGTCATCAACATATCTGAACCAGTGGCTGGGTGCTATGCCCTTAAAGGTATTAAGCGCCTGTGTTTCTACCTCCTCCATGTAAAGGTTGGCCACAATAGGTGAAACTGGAGATCCCATAGCACATCCATGTTTTTGCTTATAGAACTTATCCCTGTATTTGAAATAGGTGGTATTCAGGCACAAGTCCAACAAGGAACACACCTGTTCTGGGTTGAGATCAGTTCTGCTGGTAAGAGTGCTGTCTTGGCCCAGCCGTTTTCTCACCATGTCAACAGCCTCCTTGGTGGGTATACAAGTGAAGAGAGATGTCACATCATAGGACACCATAGTTTCTTCTGCACCGAGTACTATATCAATCTTGTTGGTGAAATCCTGAGAGTTCTGGATGTGATGCTTAGAACTTCCCACCAAAGGTCCTAAGATGTTAGCTAGATATTTTGCCACCTTGTATGTTACAGAGTTGATGCTGCTGACTATAGGTCTTAGTGGGGCCCCTTCCTTATGTATCTTTGGGAGTCCATATATGCATGGATGTGCTTTACCAGGGTAGAGGCGATTATACATTGCTCGGTCAATGGCTTTATCCTTTTGAAGCTGTTGTAGTAAGTCTATGACTCTTTTCTTGTAACGGCTGGTGGGATCCCTTGTTAAAGCCTCATATGTGTTGTTATCGGCCAGGAGCATGGTCACCTTATCATGGTAGTCTGAGGTGTTGAGTACCACTGTGCATCTTCCTTTATCTGCCGGTAGAATGGTGATACTGGAATCTTTCTTGAGGGATGTTAAGGCTCTTCTTTCCTGTGTAGTCAGGTTAGATGAAGGAGTTTTAGCACTGGCTAAGGCTGCAGATACCTTAAGGCGAAGTTGTTCTGCCTCACTCTGTGATACCTTATTACTGTGGATAGAGGCTTCTGTGGCTGCTATAATATCCACCCCTAAAGCCATCCCTCTTGAAGCTGAAATTGGAATCTGAAGATAATAAAAAAAAGTATGTTTCCTGGTCACAAACTTTTTATACATTATACATTATTTGGACTGCTATACAATTTTGTATTTGTAATTTATTTTTTACATTTTTTTTACAAACATTTTTTATTGAACATTAATTTAACAATGTTCAACAACTCATAGGGGCATATTTATAAAGGATTGTCTTTTTCGCCAAATAATTAGTGCAGCACATCGCAGCGAAAATAGCGCCATTTGGGGCTTCGTTTCGCCTTATTTATAAAAAAGCGAAAAAACCACACTTCGTGGCTGAAAAAGGCGAACGGGCGCGATGAAGAGCGAAAAGTATCGCAGCGAAAACTTAACGCTTTTCCAAGGCATATTCCATTATAATGTGCGTTCGCCTTTCTAATGCGCGTTCGCCTTTCTAATGTGCGTTCGCCTTTCTAATGCGCGTTCGCTTTTCCAAGGCATATCCCATTATAATGTGCGTTCGCGTTTCTAATGTGCGTTCGCCTTTCTAATGCGCGTTCGCCTTTCTAATGCGCGTTCGCTTTTCCAAGGCATATTACATTCTAATGCGCGATCGTTTTTCTAATGTCACTTTTCCAAGGCATATTACACTCTAATGCGCGATCGCCCTTCTAATGCGTGTTCGCTTTTTCAAGGCATATTACCCATTAGAATGCCTTTTCGCTCAAACAATGACTTTTCACCACCTTCAGGGTCGCGCTAATCTTTCGCTCTTTTTAACGCAAAAACCACCTTTCGCTCTTTTAGAAATCGTGTTATGCCTTTTTGTTCCTTTTTCGCTAAAATTACCATTGCGAAAAGGGTTTAGCGACAGCTCGCGGAAACGGTTTCGCCATTCGTTAACGCTACCTTTATAAATAGCGTTAACTGTCTTTTTGGTGAAAACCCATGCGAAAAGCGAATGCGAAAACATTTCGCTACTTTTCGCTCTTTTATAAATATGCCCCATAGTCACTTTTTAACATTAAAGTTGCACTTTAGATTAAATAACAAAAATTAAAATGGTAGGGTAAAATGGGAAATAAAACATATAAATAGGTCTACATATTGTTTACGTATTATATTTTTATGTATTAAAGAATACATTATTTTTCATAAACATTAATTCTTGGACGTATGTCTTTATTCAACCTTAATTACTATGTTACTATGTTACTATGTATGTATAGTCTAGATATATACAATCTATACTTGTAATTTATTCTAAGAGACAAGAAAAACAAAATGTATATAATTATACATTTGCATAACAATGTACCATCAGCGGAAGTCCAACAAGCATACGATATGGGACTAATATAATCCAGCCACCTCTTCACTGGTACTGTATGTATAATGTACAACAATAAAAAAGCATGCATAAAGAACTTAGCAAAATGGTTCGGCTACATGACCTTTGTAAAGTTCTTACAAAACACCTCCCTTTTCTGGTAGTTACGCAGATAATAACAGCTCCCTCTAGTGGTGAATATACAACTAATACACAAGACCAATCTAATTCTCGCAACCCATGTAAAATAAGAATAAAAAAAGAGTCAATAATAAAAACAGGTCCATATAATTGCCTCCAAATGTGCAAAATATCCCTTGTAAATGTTGCTTTGCATAATATAAAGGCTTCCTGTGTGCTGATGAGTCCGTAAATCCAAACCATTATATGTTCATCAAGTATAGAAGTATTCACTGTCTTTGCTCAATACTTTGTCAATGCACCTTTTGCAGCAAGTACAGCCTCAAGTCTTTATGAATATGATTCCACAAGCTTGGCACACCTATCCTTGTTTGGCCCATTCCTCTCTGTACATTGCTGCAATAATATTTCCCTTTATCCTGACTTGTCTCCCAGTTCCTGCTGCTAAAAAACATCCTGACAGCATGATGCTGCCACCACCATGCTTCACTGTAGGGATGGTATTGGCCTGGTTATGAGTTGTGCCTGGTTTCCTCCAAACGTGTTGCCTGGCATCTGCACCAAAGAGTTAAATCTTTTGTTTCTCATGGGCTGAGAGTTTTGGCAAACTCCAGGCATGCTGCCATGTGCCTTTTACTAAGAAGTGGCCTGATTGGTGGATTACTGCAGAGATGGCTGTCCTTCCGGAAGGTTCTCCTCTCTCCGCAGAGGACCTCTGGAGCTCTGAAAGAGTTCTCCCAGACCTTTCTCCCCTGATTGCTCAGTTTAGTAGGCCGGCCAGCTCTAGGAAGAGTCCTGGTGGTTTTGCACTTCTTCTACTTATGCTTGATGAAGGCCACTGTGCTCATTGGGACATTCAAAGCAGTAGAAATTTTCCTGTAACCTTCCCCAGATTTGTGCTTGAGACAATCCTGTCTCAGAGGTCTACAGAAAATTCCTTTGACTTCATTCTTGGTTTGTGCTCTGACATGAACTGTCAAAAGAAAGACCTTATGTACGAGGACTGGTGTGTAACCTTCCAAATCATTTCCAATCATTTGAATTTACCACAGCTGCAGAAACATCTCAAGGATGATCAGGGGAAACAGGATGCACCTGAGCTCAATTTTGAGCTTCATGGCATAGGCAGTAAATACTTATGTACATGTGATTTCTGTTTTTTATATTCAATTAATTTGCCAAAACCTCAAGTTAACTTTTTCACATTGTCATCATGGGGTGTCGTGGGTAGAATTCTGAGAAAAAAAATACCTAACTCTATGTACAGGCAGAAGGATTCCTGTATGATCCCTGACTCCCGACCACCCGACAATTTTCACCCATGACATCATCATCCGTCTATACATACATTAAGTTTGGATCTTCATTAGTTTATTGTGTTCAGATTTTGTAGAGCTGTTTTGAGCTCATTGGTGAGAGGTTTATTAAGGTTGGGCCGATATACAGTTATGCATATTATCTGATTAGTCAAAGGAACATACTGCTGCTTCCATCATGTTTGTAAAATATCTCCTGCAGCAAATTGCACATTTTATTAGAAGAGTAAGCCAGCATATAAAATGGCCATGGGATTTAAAATGGATCTCTTTCCCTGTTGCAGGTTAAATTGTTAGTAGTTATTACATGTCTTTTAAAATTAAACCATCTGTTCATTGTTGCATTTAAGCGTTTCAATTCCCATTTTTAATAAAGAGGCTCTATAACCTCTTTAACCCCTTAGTTGCCTAAGGGGCTTGTAAAGCGCTTCAGTATGATATGCACTGAGTCCCTTCAGTAACAAAAGATTACATTTCTCTTTATAAATGGTTATGTTCTTACATTTGCCACATTAGTTTTGGAACAGACAGCCTTTGCGAATACACATAGATAAGCACATTTTCCTTTTACTTGCATTTTGTGGGCTGTAAAACAAAGCAATGTGCTGAGTGTTCTTTTCTTCAGCAGGAATGCAACCTCTGAACTTTTTTGTGATGTGGATAAAATAATAAGAAGTTTCCTTTTCTCTCTAAGGAAAAAAACATTTTTTGCATTGACCCATTGGAAATGTGAATATGCGCAAATGCATATGGCCAGTTATGACCAATCATGATTAAGTATTAACTGTCCTTCATAGATAAAACTTCAGTTCATTGGAAATTTACTCTTCACCTAGCTCAGCAAAAACAGCAGAAAGGTAGGAAATGCAGACATGCAATGTTATAAAGGTTTCATTAAAATGAAAAACCAGGATCAGACTTCAACCCTATATTTCACAACTCATTAACCCAGATCAAGTAGGATTTATACCTGGAAGACAACCAGGAGATAATACAAGAAGATTCATAGATATAGTAAATTGGACCCAAAATAGAAAAATAATGTCTACAATCCTGACACTCGATGCATATGATATGAAAAAGCATATGATAGAGTGAACTGGTTATGTATAGAAAAAAACATTAGACAAATTTAATATAAAAGAAAGGATCCAAAAAGCCATATTGAACCTCGACAATAACCCATCTGCTAAAGTATATATCTCACAGATGCTTTTTGAACCCTTTGATACCTCTAACGTGGTAATACAAGTTTGCCCCCTCTCCCATGATTTTTGATCTAACAATGGAACTGCTGGCAGAGCATAGTAGGAATAACCCAAGAATAAATGGAATAAAAAGAAAAGAACCTAAAATTGCTTTATATGTGGACGATGTCATATTGGCAATATCCAACCCCATCACATCCCTTATAAATATATCCTATTACAAAATCAATGAAGACAAATCTTTTATTCTAGGGATAAACATGTGAATAGCTCTAAAGACTTTTCTTACAGCAAAATATAAATACAAATGGAACGAAACTTCAATTACTTACCTTGGTATACAATTAACCCCACAAGTAGAGGAACTCTACTTTATCCTAAAAGAGACAAAAGAAGAACTTCAAAAATAGACCACAAAATATTTACCTTGGCTAACTAAAGTATCTTGTTGAAAATTATGTTATAACCAAAATTATTATCTAAGTTCCGCACCATCCCTATAACGATTCCGGGGATTTTTTTTAGAGCTTTGGATACTATAACAACTTTATATGGAATCATAAAAAACCTATAATAAAAAAAGAATACTCACCAAATCTAAATTAAAAGGTGGCATATCATTTCCAGAATTTAGAGATTATTATTATGCCGCAAACCTAGACAGATATTGAAAAATCATGTAATAGCAACACCTCACCTAAAACTAACCTCGAAGCTCTAACATTTAAGCTATCTTACCTACAAAGTGATTTCATATCTATAAATGCATCAATATATGTATGGAAGCAAATTATGAAAATTCATAATTTTAAACTTGACATCTTATCTTATGTATCTATAACTACAATGGAATTACACTTTGGTAATATTAAAGCCAAAGAATGGGAAGACGAAGGAATAACACAGATATCTGACTTTTTTGAAAAAGGTGTACTGATGAAATTCGAACAACTTAAAATTAAGCACAAAATCCCAGAAAAGTATAGATTAAACTTCTATCAGATAAGGAATCTTATCCAAAAAGTGATGAAATGTGACTCGAGTGGAACTGGCACCCCAATCATTGAACTATTAGAAAGGTCAAAATTAATGTCCATGTTTTATGAAAAATTGAATGACAAAAGAATAAACAGATCTAGGGGCATATTTATAAAGGATTGTCTTTTTCGCCAAATAATTAGCGCAGCACATCGCAGCGGAAATAGCGCCATTTGGGGCTTCATTTCGCCTTATTTATAAAAAAGCGAAAAAAACACACTTCGCGGCTGAAAAAGGCAAACGGGCGCGATAAAGAGCGAAAAGTATCGCAGCGAAAACTTAACGCATCTAAGAAGACTGCATTGTGAAAACCATTCGAAACCAGAAAAGCCCACTAGAAAATGATGTCAAGTTCAAAATGGCCACCTCACATTTACCAAGAAGTCAGCCATGTCTTATTTAGTCAATCTTCTTAGAATTTCTCAATTGGAATACAGTTTTCTTTTGCACTGCACATTCACCTTTCTAATGCGCGTTCGCCTTTCTAATGTTCGTTCGCCTTTCTAATGCGCGTTCGCTTTTCCAAGGCATATTCCATTATAATGTGCGTTCGCCTTTCTAATGTGCGTTCGCCTTTCTAATGCGCGTTCGCTTTTCTAATGCGCGTTCGCTTTTCCAAGGCATATTACATTCTAATGCGCGATCGCCTTTCTAATGTCGCTTTTCCAAGGCATATTAAACTCTAATGCGTGATCGCCCTTCTAATGCGCGTTCGCTTTTTCAAGGCATATTACCCATTAGAATGCCTTTTCGCTCAAACAATGACTTTTCACCACCTTCAGGGTCGCGCTAATCTTTCGCTCTTTTTAACGCAAAAACCACCTTTCGCTCTTTTATAAATCGCGTTATGCCTTTTTGCTCCTTTTTCGCTAAAATTACCATTGCGAAGTTAGGCGAAAAGGGTTTAGCGATAGCTCGCGGAAACGGTTTCGCCATTCGTTAACGCTACCTTTATAAATAGCGTTAACTGTCTTTTTGGCGAAAACCCATGCGAAAAGCGAATGCGAAAACATTTCGCTACTTTTCGCTCTTTTATAAATATGCCCCCTAGAGTGCCTATCCAAATGGGATAAAGATATGGAATGTAATATCTCACCAGAACAATGGCGTAACGCATTTAACAAACTTTTCAACTCTCAAAATGCATCAGTCACTGAGAAACTAATAAAAAAAAAATGTTAAGATTCTACAGAACACTTACCCAGATATACAAGTGGTTTGAGACAGAAACTTTGTTGTGTTGGAGAGGTGGTCTTGTCCTAAAATTAAAATAACCTGCTATAAGATATTCAATTTCCTAAGCAAAATAGTAATGACAAATATAGAAGCTGAAGCGTGTCTGGCACTACTTAATATAAACTTAAACAAATGTGCGATTTCTCAAAAAAAACACAATTTATCGTATTTTAATGAAGCTTTAGTTTAGTGTTCATTTTAAAACCTTAAAACAGTATATATAATTTACTTAAGTCGTATTTGAAAAAAAAAGAGTGCTGTATTTATGTAAATTAAATTGACTATGAAATGTGACCCAGAGCCTATATAATATTTAGACTTAAGGACTGTCAAACAGGGGCAAAGAATAGGATTTATTTATTTATTTCACTTTATTAGAAACCAACTGATAGAAACTCTTTATTACATGCACATAGCTGCCCCCCATTTGTATGTTCAAAATTATTGAGAGTAATTCAGAATAATACTGACCCGACCAAAATCAAATGAACTTATTGGTCTAAACAGACATCAAACGACAACACCCACATACAGGAAAGAGAATCCCAATTAAGGGCAAACATTCCTGTATGAGTACTTTTGTCCTGCTTCACATACCCATGCGGGAAATATTACATTGGGAAAATGACTACCATACGAGAAAGATTAACAAATCACTGACAATCTATTAGAAAGGCAATAACAGACAACACCTCAACAGAATCAATGGAAAAATCAGTGAATAAATATGGGGAACCGTCAATGGCATGACATTTCTGAGAAGCAGGACACACACTAGCCACCCTTAAATGGATGGACATTGACTACTTTAATCACCTCTTCCCGCACCTTTATTCAGGACTTTGCTTGTGCTACCCCTCTACTCTGGAACTCCCTTCCTCACTCTATACCTCACACTCCATCTTTTTATATCTTCAAACCCAACCTCAAGACTCACCTCTTCCAGCAAGGCTAAAATCTGGACCCGAACACTTCTACCCCTCTTACTGACCCATCACAGACCCGCTAGTTATTTTCCACTGACAACTTAGTTACAGCTACTGATGTGCTTCACCTTATGTTTCTTCCCCATCTCCTCTAGACTCTAAGCTTTCTTCTTCCTTTTGTACTACGGTAATGCTGTAACTTACCACACCGAATGCTGCTGGAATTATTTGCACCTTAATTATTTGCACTTTATATTACTTGCACTTCCCTTGTATGTAACATGTATGTTTTCCACATGTATATTAATGCAACTGTAAAGCGCCACAGAAGATGTTGTTGCTATGTAAATCCACAATAATAATAATTGACTATGAACAGCATAGGGAAGGAATTTATCGGAATAAAGACTTTTTACGATGAGAAGCGCATTGAAGCGCATTGAGAAAGAGATTGGACACTTTAAAACCCAGGGGCCTTATAGAACTATAAAGTCTATCATGTTTTCTTTAGGGAATCATAAAGAAACACACACAAAGTAGTCCAACAGGGACCCAGCACATTCTGTATAAATGGCAGCAGTCACAGGTAAGTATCCTTAGAAATAATTTATTTAATCATTTATGTAGATGCACACCAACATACAAAATAGCAGAGCACGCCCAACAGGTTTCTGATTGACACTAGTCCTTAATCATAGGCCTAAGCATTTGCCATTAAGGATTCCTTTTGAAAGGTCATGACAAGGCGTATCTCCTCCCCTAGTCCCACCCCCCCACCCCCCAAAAAAAAACAAAACCAAGCATAACCAGCAGCACAAAAACCAACCGCAACTATTTATACATACTGTTGCTGTAGAAATTATGCTCAAAATGACAAGCACAAATGATACAAAGTTAAAACCATAATTAAAAACAAGATGCTATTATTACTGTACCACTCTTGAGAACCTCACTAAGGAGTTTTATTACATTATCTAGATAATACGTATGTATGTATTGTTTATTTATAAAGCGCCATGTAGCGCATAGACGCAAATACATAGATAGATCAGTACATAAATATATAAAGAGGTAAGGAGGTCCCTGTCCCATAGAGCTTACAATCTAGTTAGGTGGTTAGCACACAGATACAATGGAATGTGTGACAAATGCAGCGTAAATAAAACAATCATATATCTTAACAGGGTAAGATGAACAAAAAATCATTCTAATTAATATACTTATAAGTCATGTATATGTCAAATCATTACATATCTATACCACCGGAAATTTTTATCGTGAATAATTGGTTGAAATCAGTGAAAGGTTTGGGGAATATGTGCTCTTACTTATTAAGCCTCAGAGCTTAATAATTAAAAGCACAACTCCCCTTTGTGGCTAGGGGAATCATATAAGGAACATCCAATCATATTAGGTAGCCCTGGATATAAGAGCCCATTAGAGGTATATATATTGTATATCAATAGGGAATATATCCCCTTATAAGTGAAACTAAATGTCCATTCTTGAGTCAGGAGTCTAAAAACATGAATATCTGGGTCAGACTAGTAACACAAGTTACTCCAGAACTTCTGACATCCTGTCATATACAAGAATGTTAAATGGATTTAAGAAAAGAACACTTTTAATATATTTTAGTATAAGTGTCTAAATATTTATTATATATATAAATATATATAGTATATTTAAATACAGTTTAATATGTGATGACTATTGTACCACTGTATGCACATTTGGCACTTTAAACACTGCTAGCAGCTGTCGAAAAAAGGCAAGAGGACTATATAGCATATATCCTATTTAATGGCCGCTCGAAAAAAAACCTTTTTGAAACTAATATGTTCAGTCTTGTAATGAGTTTTGAATTAGGAACTAGCACTATTAGTTTTTTTAAATCACATTCAGGCACTTTATGGTTGTACCAGGCAAGGGTTTAGATCCTGACACTGGGACAGCTCCCATTAGAAGCACAGACACTTTAGGGAGATTCAATAAAAGTTCTTATCGTTTAAAATAGTGGTAATTTTGCCCCAACCAATCAGAACTTATGTAACATTTGAAAGCTAACATCTGATTGGTTGGGGCAAAATTAGCACCATTTTAAATGATAAGAACTTTTATTGGATAACCCCCTTTGTAACATATCATGAGCACTGAGCCAAAAACTATATGGTTTGGACCTATGATGTCACTTCTGATGATGGACAAATCCATATCCGAAATGCATAGATTGCGTGAAAATTTTTGCACAATAAAAGTTATTGATTCACAAGACCCTGGAGCGCTCCAAAAAATCTATAGACTTATATATAGATACCAATCAATGCACATTCCTAGGCCCCATACAAAATAATATTATGTGCAAACATGCATACATTTTAACAAAGAGGTTTTAGTGTACATTACTGTAATCACATGAATGAAAAGCCTTCCAACAAAGTCAAAAAGTCAAGGTAAGCCCAGTACTGAATGATCTATTAGCACTTGTATAGTTGTTTTAGTTAGAGGGCATGCTTACCTTAAAAATTGCATTTTTTCTATAGCTAGAACACCCACAAAATGCTAAAAGTGTAACTATCACACAGACCTGATGTGCTGTTAGAAAGATATACACTTTCTGATCCTTGTTGCCTCTGTGCTGCAGCTCCCAGCAATTCTTCCCTGGTAGACTGCAATGACTGCAGGCTCTTCCTGGAGATTCCTCTTTGCAGCACTCAAAAAAAAAAAGAGTGGTGGTGGTGGTGGGGGGAGCGACAGGCTTCAATCAGCATAAATATGTACAACAGCACTTTAGGGCTGTACAATTATTAAACTTTTAGGGTTTAGGAGGGTGCTCTAGCAGTAGACAAAACTGTATGGCCAGCATTATACATATATATTCTTCAGCAAAACACCCCAAATTCTCTCCAGTAGAGATTGAGAATAGAATTCTTATGTTTTTAAGAGGCAATTATGTCAATATACAAACTAAACTGAGTATGCAAATCCAAAACTCATCTAGTTCAATACACAGTCTATTAATTATAGTATAGAATCAAGCTAACAAACACAATAATGAAGAACCCTAACTAATCTTTATCTGTGTTTTGAGAAACAGACATTAATAACCCTAACATATTGATGAGCCCTTATCTTTAATCAATAACACATGTTCTTTAGCTGCATGGTTCTATATAGGCTGCAAAATATTTCAATATCTTCAAGAGTTTTGGATTATTATAAGAGTGTGACTCAGATCTCTTTACTGAATGGCTCTTTAAATATTTTTAAAGTGTTGTCTTTGGCTTTATTTTGTACCGTGAGTGGTATAGTAGACTTACTATATAATTTCACACCTGGCAATTTTCACAATGAATGTTATTGTTGGTACACAGCAGTGGCCTGTGCTTACTGGGAAAATAAAATAAAATAATAGCCTGTCTGTGGATTTAGAATTAGAGTAAATGGCAACTTGATAATCACAATTTCTTTGAGCTTACGTTCTACTGAATCTACATAATACAGGATCTTATATGTTGACATATGTTCCTCGATTTAGATATTATATTCAGTATAGTTATATTTACATTACAAAGAGTTCTCATAATCATCAACAAACTAGAAAGCTCATATGTGTGTGTGTGTATATATATAATTTATATATAGCATAATATTGTTTAAGCGGCACTCACGTAACCCATCAGCATTACCCGGGTGCTGCATCCAACAAACGATACATGTAGGTAGTAAACTTCGGAGGCACTCCTGGGACTTATATCAAATGGTAACTTTATTTCAAACACCTCAACGCATTTCAACCGTCCATCGCGGCCGTCATCAGGATGGACGGTTGAAACGCGTTGAGGTGTTTGAAATATAATTTATATATATATATACATACTAGAAAAGTGTGCCCGTTGGTGCACAGTGGGAAATATGTCGGTGTATGTTTAGCTATATGTGGATACAGATGATATAAAATCTTTATGCACACTACTGTAGGGATTTGTACAAAAAAAAATAAAGGCAAGATGTTAAAAAATAAAAGAAATCCAATGAAATCTTGGTTCTATTAGTCTCACATCCCCTAAATATTTTGATCTATTTATTGTAACATTGTATAGTGTTATAGTTCAGTAGAAACACCACAGTGAAATACAATTGTTGTGCAGAGCTTGAATCAATCCCCCTTAAATTTCCAACCAATAATGGATCAATAGGTGATCCATTGGATCATTCTATAATTAAAGTTATCAAACTGTCTTTCAATACTCACCCTCCCCATTAACTCACAGCTGTCACCAGGGATTCTGTTAGAGAGGGATCACTGTTGGTCAATGTGTTAGAGAGGGATCACTATTGGTCAAGGGTGTTAGAAGGGATCACTATGGAAATGTGGTTAGAGAGGGATCACTATTGGTAAATGTGTAGAGAGGGATCACTATTGGTCAATGTGTAGAGAGGATCACTATTGGTAAATGGTTTAGAGAGGATCACTATTGTCAATGTGTTAGAGAGGGGTCACTATTGGTCAATGTGTTAGAGAGGTATCACTATTTGTCAATGTGTTAGAGAGGGATCACTACTGGTCAATGTGTTAGAGAGGAATCACTATTGGTCAGTGTGTTACAGAGGGATCACTATTGGTCAATGTGTTAGAGATGGATCACTATTGGTCAATGTGTTAGAGAGGGATCACTATTGGTCAATGTGTTAGAGAGGGATCACTATTGGTCAATGTGTTAGAGAGGGATCACTATTGGTAAATATATAGAACCCAGACTATAAAGAACCCAGACTATCCTGTTATGTTTCAGTCTTATTACATTTTATCAGTTCAGGACACAGGTTCATGGCTTCTGTGGGGTCTATTGGTTAAATAATGTAATAAATGATTAACAAACTCACTTCATTGTCTCAGAGAAATGGGCATGGAGATGTTTTCCTTTCAGTCCCCATATCATATAGATATCCCTCCCTGTCCAGCAATCAGCAGCTCTCCTTTTTGTCTATTGAGAGGGAAGGGGTGGGGTGTCACATGTTTTACAAAGGAAGTGACATATAAGTCTTGCAACTTCCTACTAACACTTCCTACTTCCCTACTAACACTCAGAAAATGTTTTGATTTGCTAACCCTGCTGTCAATCTAATAATAAGCACACCATTGGATACAACACTAAAAGGGAAGTGAGAAATATTTTCCTTTGTAAGCTTCCATTGCCTCCCTGTATAACTTCCTGGGGTGTGTCTTAACAGTCCATTTTGAAGATACCAAAACAGGAGTGGGGACTACTAAGTACTTTTATTTATTTATATATTTTGCCTTATTTACATTTCTATATACTTTAATTACTACATATTTATTAATATTGATATAACTATTTATTTAGTGCTTAAACAGCACATAAACACTGTCCTTGTGTATATTACTTTTACTAGTACCTCCGAAAAACCCAATGTATTCCCCATAAAATTATAAATGTATTTATATAATATAAGGGATATAGTATGCGTATACTACTGTGCACACAGCGGGATTTGGTGAAAAAATGCCTTTATTTGGCATTGTCGCAGAATATGCCAATGTTTCTTTATAATATGGGAAATCTCCTTACTTGCCACATTGTGTTGTATTAAAGTGCCCTTGTGGGTAACTCTATGTTGGGGAGACCACCCAAAAGGTGAAGGGTCGTATCTCCGACATAGGTCTTCCATTAGATGTGGGCATCTTCACTTACCTGTTCCTCAGCATTATGCTGAAGCTGGTCACAATTGTGACCAGCTTGAGTTTTTTGTTATTGAACAGGTTTGTAAACCGACAAGGGGAGGTAATAGGGTTTTAAAATTAAGACAAAGGGAAGTCTTTTGGATTCATGAACTCAATACTCTGTGGCCTAATGGTCTTAACAGAGATTATGACCTTTATGTATATATTTGATAATTGTATCTTTTATATTTACTACATGTTGGACTATTTTGCATATGGATGCTTAGTTGTTTAATTGATATGTCATGTGAAAAGGTCAGGTGTTTTGCACAGGCCTTATAAGGTTAGTTGATGAGCTGATAATCTACATCCTTCTAATATGGCTTGAGAAAGGTAATGGATGTTACCAAAACGTCGCCTTTTATCTTGATATAATGATTTACAAGAAATAAAACATTCTGCGAGTGCTGCACAAATTTGTTTTCTTTTCTATACCCATTGGAGGAATACAGGTTATCCTCACCAGTGCGTGCACCAACCCTGCAATTTTTCACTGAGTGGAGTGCTGCTGTTACACTTGCTTTCTATATATATATTATTACTCAGAACACAAAGATTAACATTTATATCTATAGTATTTCACTCTTAAAATTTTTATAGTATTTAATATTTAATGATTAATGTTTAATATTTAATTTTTTAGATTTGATATCATGCACTTTTAAACAATATCTTACAAGCACTTTATTTAGCACGACAGCTTTATGCTTTATAATTATGCACTTTATAAGGCACTTGAATTGGCACTTTATTCTACACAGGCTATAAAGGTATTCCATGTCTGGGATATGTACTCTGTGGGGTTAATGTAGTAATTGTTCTGATGTCACAATCACTGGGAGGAGTTTCCTCTATTTAAGTTGCACTCACTGTGTGTGTTTACATGGCTTGATAAAGGCCCAAGGCACAGGGCGAAACGTTGGCACTTGATGTGTTATTGGTAATAAATTGATTAATATTCCTGGAGTGCTCCTACGTCTCTCCCTCTCTCTCTCTCTCTCTCCCTCTCTCTTTATATATATATATAAGGTTTCCTTAGTTAACACTATATATATATATATATATATATATATCGTTAACTAAGGAAACCGGAGCCATCCTCAGGGCCCTTTGGACATGGGCTGAAACGCGTAGGTTATCTGCCTACCTTTGTCTATTAATAAATCCTATTAGAAGACCCAGGAGTGCTCCGCTCTTTCTTCCCTTTGTGTACACCCATTCGGTAGCACCCGGGCACTTGCATATATATACAAAAATGATTGTTCCATATATTCTTTATAAAGAATGATTGTTCAATGTGCACATATATAGTGCAATGTTATCTACTGCAAATTCTGTCAGATCCACTGTCAGTGTCACAGCTCTGACTTTAAAATACACTAATGGTAAAGTAGTGCAAATGTGGATTTATCAGTAAAACAGAACGTTAGGCTGGGTACACACGGACGAATTTTCCGGCCTGACCTTTAGCCGATATATAATGGTCGGCCACAGCAAATGTCTCCTATGGACCACAGAGTTCACTGCCACTGCTGAAATTACCTCAGATTTTTTCGGCCCAACCGACCAATACACGAAAATATCTGTTGGTTTGTGTGTACCCGCCTTAATAAGTATATAATTTCTAACAAAAGAAAAGGGTATTAGCCAACTGTGATGATAATCATGGCAATTAGAGAATATATATATATGATATATATATAACAGAACACGTGAACACAAGTACCCATCCCCCCCACTTGTATCTGTATGTTGTCCCTCCCACTTAGATTGTAAGCTCTTCGGGGATCGAGGCTTGTTGCATTTATATCAATTTATACATAATTTATATATATGCTTTCTTAACCGATGTATGAAATTGTATTTAATTACATTTTTTATCTATCTGTATAATGGCTTGCACTTATCCCCTTGTGTGTATATTTTTTTATTTATAAATAAAATCATACATACATACATACATACATACATGAATGTATTCGGTCATGAACCTTCTTCTGGGCTAGTTCAGTGGTAACCCATTTAGGAATCCCCCTTGAAAATCCCTGCACTTGCCACTGTTCCTGTCTATCTTAGAGACTCTGAGGTATAATTCTTCAAGTCTGTCAGAACGCGTCGGGGTCCTTTTTGTTTTGTACATGTGAAATAAAGCTTGTTCCTTTACTGACCTGTTTTGAGTGAAGTAGTACTCGTTCCTTTTCCTGGTCGAGCGCATCCCCTTCGATTGTGCGTAACATGGACAATGAACATTTTTTCCAAATGAAAGTGTGGATCTGATCAGCTTTCCAGAAAATACGATTGCTAAATGGTTAATTATTAATTATTTGAAATGGTTTCTATGCAAATTACTCTTCAGCCATAGAGCATTTATAATTGATGAATATCCAGTATAGAAGCAATGATCTGGAAAACTAATCAGTTTATAAATTCCAAATACCTGGGGCTGATGGGTAATTAGTTCACACATGCTTCCATGTGAATATGATTTCAATATATCAGTTGTTTTATTCGTTGACTTTACCGAGTGATTACTGAATAGAGGTCAACTGCAATACCCCATTGCCTTATGTTTCCTTTCTCACCTTTCTTCCATCCATATTTTCCTCTATATCTATCATCACTGTTTAGATAGTGATTTCCATTCTACTTATATACACCAGTAAAATAATGATATCAGTATTTGCCACCCTAGCTTTGTTAGGCTGGATTTGAAGAGAATTCAGGAAAACCAGAAAATCGTGGTTTGTGTGTGTGTGTCAATTTATTGTACAACACTGTCTGTCTCTTCCTGCTCCAGCAGTCAGCTCTAACACACTCAATCAAAATGGCTGCTGGGAGTAGGAACCGAGAGTTTTAGTCATGACTATAAAAAAATACTGCTGTATCCCTGCAGGGGTCATTTTAATGCAGGACACTGTAGTATTGAAAAAACAAGCTTTCACATTTTTGTAAAAACCCAACGGAGAATTTGGACCAATTTTATAAATCATTTTAATCATAAGACTAAATGATCCACCAAACTGGAAGTAAATATCAGTAGCAAAGCTTCTTTTAAAATTAATTTAAGGGAACACTCCCATTTAATAAATAGATGCAATGCAAACAATAACAGGGTTTCTACTTCTAGTTGCCATGGTAAATCCAGTACCATCTGTTTACCGAGTTGGGTATACGAATATTGTAAATTGTGTTTACAAATGTTCCTTGTAATAAAATGAATTTCATCATCATTGTAGCAGAAATCTTCTGTTACTCTAATACAGTAAAATACAAAATGAGGCCACAGACAGAATGTCGCAAGACAAAACAAAGAAACGAAACAAGAAAAAAATCTACCACTGTATGCAGTAACCTGGGGCATTGTACTACAATTTCACACAAACGTGACAACATTTTTTGTAAACCTATTTCTCCTTTTCTTTTCATGACTTTCTGTTTTTTTCTCTTTTGCGTGCTGCATTCTTGCCTGAGTTTATGTTGTTTACTATGCATAGCTCTTCCACTCCACTGAATAAGTCTCCAAAGGCGCTTTTTAGTAGAGCTCTGTAAATGACAGAATGGCCATGTTGTCTCCATTTATTGGCTTTGACACTGAAGGACAATAGGGCTCTGGGGATAGTTGTGTCGTACCAAAAACGTTATTAGGCGGCTGTTGGTTGGTTAGGAGGATGCTATTTTAATATACACCATATACACGCATTGTTAATACTATTTACCAAAACTAAAATGAAAGACACTGTTATACCATGTTTATTGTACACATGGGCTTATAAGCATAAATGTTTAATTGAAATACAATTAGATTGATTTAAAATTAGCAAGGGTCTCATTTGTAAATTATTAACTGTATCTTCTATTTTATAATATTTTCACTGTATTTGTTGTCATTGACCTAGAGTAAGGAAAACTATTAAAAGAACGTCCCCATGGCCGTCTGGTCAGCAAATTGGCTAAATGAAGAGAATCCCCAATCCTGGTTGGCTCAATAGAATTTCTTAGAAATCCCACACAAATGTGGGATTGTGTTTTTATGAATTATTTGTCTATTTTCCATAGAAGCATCAACAACATTTTTTAAACATTCTCAGGGAGATTCAATAAAAGTTCTTATTGTTAAAAATGGTGCCAATTTTGCCCCAACCAATCAGATGTTTGCTTTCAAATGTTAAATATATCTGATTGGTTGGGGCAAGATTAGCACCATTGTTAACAATAAGATCTTTTATTGAATCTCCCTATTGTCTGTTCTAACATTCCCCCATCCCCCATACTTGTGCTCATTTGAAAAAATACTAATTTAGCTTTGGAAAATTAAAAGCAATAAAAATGAACGTTCAGTAATAAGTCACTGATAAAAAATTAAAATAATGCAATTTTTAAAAATGTGGGCTTTTTCAACGATAAGAGTCTTTGCGACAAAACACATAATGTGCATCACGTTGTGATCTGTGGAGATTCAATTGCAAAGAAGTCACCCAGTGCTTTACAAGAATCCATAGCAATACATGGCAGTTCTCAATCTGATAGATCCTCTGTTTGTACTCTACAAGTAAATAGAACATTTTCATTCAGTTATTATAAACAGTTGCCATGAGGCCTTATTCATTCCTTGTGTGAGCATCAATAATGTTCATGCACAGTTTGTTTCTGCTGCAAGCTCTTCAGGACAGAAACCTCAGTACTGAAATACGCACAAACTGAATGGTGAGATTATCATAGACATGACATATTTACCTACAGTCTATTGATAACATATACAATGTAACAAAGAAATACATACATAGAAATGGATAGGAAAATAAAATAAAATAAAACATTAAAAATAAATGTCCTCTAAATAGTATAGTAGAATATATATATATATATATATATATATAGAGTAAATTTCAAAAGAAGGAGCACTCGTGGGTCTTGTTGCAAATCCAGTTATAATATATATAATCCGGGAGGATTATATATATATATATATATGTGTGTGTGTGTGTGTGTGTGTGTGTGTGTGTGTGTGTGTGTGTGTGCGTGTGTGTGTGTATGTGTGCCTTTCTCCCCCTACCTTCATTCGCCTACCTATACATTATTATTTTACCCAAGCCAAAGCAGAGAGTCTACACAAGACCTTATTACCCAAACAATAAATATTTTACAGAAAATTCATGAAATTGTTCAAAGTAACAATCTTTGTTAGACAATGGACAATGATCAGTAATAACTTTGTTTAAAAAAAGTCTAATGAGGGACTTATCTTCTATATTTTAGGTTTTGAGTGCCTACAAATACTTTGGAAACCATTCCAATCATTGATTCTCCATTGCGCTCTGCTGCTGGTGATGTAATCCTCTTTGAAATCTATAGGGATGGGGCAAAATAAAGATTTATCTCATGCAGAAGCAGAGGAACCTGGGAAGAAGAGGACGAGCAGTATCCACAATCACATTCATTTTTATTCAACTGATATCCTTTCTAAAGTAAAAAAATGGCAGATAATGTCCTCATTACATGGGGAAATCTCTTGAACTCAATTTATTATTAAACTTTCATTCTCTTACTAGAATAATTTGTACACAAAAGACAAAGGACATTACAAATTGTATAATACACTTTATGTTACAGAATGAAAATGTAAAAACTCGAACAAAATGTGAATGTTTATCTCTAATTAGAGAAACACCAATATCCTGTAAAGCAAAACACAGTGCTGTGGACGAATGCCATTTTAAAGTAAATTAACCTTCTACAAAAGCCAAATGTTCCAGACACAGGAAATGCTAATTTACTGCTTTATATTAAAAGGTAGGATGCAGAAGAATCTGAAGTAATGGCATTGTGTATTATACGTAGCAATGCTTTCATGATTTATGGTGCTTATAATTATAAATTACTATGTATACCAGAATATCTTATTCATTATGGTCTGTGAGGCTTGCCCGATCTGGCTTTGCAGCATACATGTTTTTAACATGTTTTTAGTCTTGTTTTTATGAACTGATTAAGGTTGTTTTTTTTCTTCTTTTTTTTTTTTAAGGTGAATATGGTAAAGCAATGAATGGATATAAGCATGCTTTGTTTCCATAGATTGCAAACATTTCCTAAAGAGAAAATTAAAAAAAACACAATGCCATAAACATAACAACAATTTTTTTTTGTAGAATGTTTTACATTCAAAGTAGTGTACTTTTATGATACCATTCTGTGCTTCATGTACATATTAAATTGCCCATACATTAGCTGACTTACCTTGTGACGTTCCTACTATATTCTAAAACCCGCCCGGCCCAATAATTTTACAATCAATCTCAGTATCGGGGAAACATTGCAGGAACTTAGCTGTTACAATCATTTCAATATTCATTTAACATTGAACATTCTAATCTAATGACAAGCCAGTGTATGATTAGAATTATTCTGGAACCCTTCTACTCTTTCTATATCAGAACAACCACAAAGTCACTGAACGCCCAGTGAGCCCAAACACATAGGACCTACTTCATACACATGTTAAATAATCTCATTTGTAATGTTTATTAAAAGAGATTAAATTTATGGCAGACTGGATAAACAATGTCGGCACATGCCTCTACCCATGCAAGTGTCGCCTAAAATGGCTGCTGTCAGCTGTTATCTAATTCTCTAATGTTTATACTGGGCAATAGGGGTAGATAAACCACAAAAATAATCTCAATAACCAAGGTATTGATGGTATTGACTAAATATTTATATATATTGCAATTAACGCACCCTCAAGCTTGCAACAGGTCCGAAACGCGTTGTATGTAACATAATAAATATTTTTTAATTCAATGCAAGACCTGAGATTAATTAGAGGAGAGATATGAATATTTAGCTAACTACAGTCTAAAAAAATACATCTGGGGAGTGCTGTCTTATATGCTGAGAATCATTTGGATTGGGTTTTCCTTGCACGACATAAAATACATTTATCTTTCTATATTTGAATACAATCCTGAATATTTTATCATTATTAATATTATATTATATGATGAATTTACATTATTTAAAGTTCTTGTTTTTTTGTAATAGAGGAAGAAACCCCCAAATCAGTCCGAGTGCTAAATAATTTTATAATATAATGGATGCTCAATTTTTTATTGAGTAATGCACAACTATGGACTTCGTTCATCTAATCAGGACGCAGTTCTTCTGGTCTGATGCAGTGCATAATAAGGGTAATTTAGGATTACAGTGTTAGGCAATGATTATCTCTGTGGAACTAATTTAAAATTCAGTTTAGAAATAACTAACAATAAATTAACTGTAACTTTTTTCTAATCCTTTTTTAATTTTATGTATGTTTTTATTTTCTGTGAATTAATGAAATGACATTTAGTCTAATGCATTTGCTAACAACTACGAGTTTTATATAACATTCCTTTAAGAAAATTGTTGCAAATGAACCAAAGTGCTAAAACTGAAAGTGAACATGGAAAAAAAAATTGGAGGCAATCCCATTTCTAGACATTCTATGCCAAAATCAACAGCAATATGTGAGTAATTGATGGATAGAAGAAACTTAAGAGAGAAAGGATATTGTGTGTGTGGTGCTTTGTATGTAAGTGTTTCACCCACAGCAAAAATGTCTGACTTGACACACTAGTAGGTGTGTCTCCACAATAGACAGAGATTTTCTCATCAATGTTATACTTTATTGTGATGTGACAAGTGAGGTAGAACCTGCCATTCACTAGTAATCCCTAAAAAGGATCTGTATTGGTGGGGAATTTGAGCTAAAGCTACAACAAAGACACAACAGGGAGGGAAAGTCTAATGTAGTCTAGCCAAGTTCTTAGTAAACTTCCTCCGTACACAGTAATAGTCTGAACAGGTATTGTCATTAAAATATAAAGATATATATAAGTTATTTTGATTGGATCTGGGTAACATTGGATTTAACATCTTATTTATAAAGAAAGTTATAGTTTGGGATTTCTATACAAAGGATAATGATCGAATTTACCACGTTTCATTCAAAAGAATTTTAAACAGGAAAATAATGTTGGCTGAACTGAATGAAAACTAAAAAAAAAAGCCTGAATTATACATGAAAAAAACAATATAATAATAAAATAATATATAAAAAAATATTAATAAAAAAATAAACCACCGGAATGTAAAATATAAAAATACCTGTAATAAAATAGTATAATAAAAATATGCTTGGAAGATATCAACACAAAGCAAAGAAGGGGTTACGGTAAAACCATTCTTAATTTTTTTCTTTTGCTTTTGGGCTACATCTGTCTAAAAAGCCAAAAACAACAAAAAAATGGATTTATAAATGAATGTATTTAGTTTAAGAAAGTCAAACAGTGCCCATTTCAACCAATCAAATCTGGAGACAAATGCTCAGCCATTTTACAGACTGTGTAGTAATTAATGCATGCCGGTAAATACAAGGATTGTAGAATTCACTAAAGGGGAGTTCCATGACCTAAAAGTAAAAAGGCTTCAGGTCGGATTCTTTTATACAGAGCATTAAACTTTATGGGGGGGTATTTCTTTTTATAAAACACAAGTTTTCATATGATATAGCTAAACCCTTATCATAACCGAAACTGATTATAAGAGATGTTTATACAGATAACATTTACAGGATGTGTATGGTTCATGTTGTTAAAACATAGAACAATGAACAATCAAATCTGATAGGTAGATTAATAGACAGACAAATAAATAGATAGATTGATAGATAGACAGTTGAGTTGTTTTAAAGCCTCACCAATGTTTACAACAGGGAGCCAGTGCTGTCAGGTGAACACAAGTTAACTCTATTTACCTTAATAGAAAATTCTCCTGACCTGTCCCAGGGAGTTGGAAGATCATTTGGAAGACACATTTCTTGCCGTTTGTGCCATGATCACAATCCAGTGGGCCAGGTCAGGAGCAGTTTCCATTTAGGTGTTTTTGGTTGTTAACACGCTCTCATCGCTCTGACCGCGCCAGCTCCCTGCTGTGGAAGTCTGTAATGTTTTAGATCAGATCTGTGTAGCAGAGCCTTTAGTCAACAAACCCACAACTTTATTCTTCCTGTCAGACTTGCCTCTTTGAGGTTCCTAGGTAAGAAGTCCAACCATTTACTGCTGAAAATTACCACATCAAATAGACAATTGCAGACAGTAAAAAGAGCATAAAACTGAAAAACTGGAATGTGAATGTCGGCACTAAAAAAATTCACACATTCAACAAAGAATCATAAACTCATGTAAGCGCAATCAGCATAGGAAACGACACAGATAAAGAGCAGAAAAGGTACATACAAACCCTACAGGAGGTTTGAAGAAACCCATTGATATTAAATACTCACACAACTTGTTTACAAACGGTTTCTACACAAAAACAAACTGCTGGGGTGTTTGACTGATAGAACTGCCTGGGAAGCATTGGATTGTGCAGATATTACAGATTAGAGATTTCAATGTATATTAGGACATGAAAATGGATGTTTCCTATTACGTTTTATAGACACGTCAAAGCTTTTTCTGTCTTTTATATTCCTGTGCTACTAAGTGGCAAACCCAAAAGACATAATAAAGACAAATAGAGATAAACAAAACTGAGTTTTAATCTGTCAGATGTTCCGTGGGACGTATTGAAATTCCCCAACATTTTTTTTGTTTTTTGAACGTGATTTTCAATCATTTTCTATCTGCCAGATCCATGGATTTTTAGAACTGCCACTTCGAAATCCAAACCAAGTTTGTTCTTAGACCGGGACAGATCTTTATTTGTAAATACTAGGGATTTTTTTTTAAACATGAGTATTATTAAATAAAGAGAATTAAATGGCACTATTTGATTATACATAAAACTACATGCTCCTAAATACCCTACCTTGTCCTTTGGAATCGTTAGCTTATACCTGCTATGCTCCTGGATGCCTCATGGAAAGTTGTAATGTGTGTTAACAGCAATATTTGTACACGCCCCCTTCAGCAATTTAGTGAGCTGATTATAAACCTTGAGCATGCTCAGAGGAGGCAGCTAGGGGATTATTATTCAGTCTTTGGCTGTGATGTCAGCTGTCATATCCATGAATGACAGATGTTAACTGGAAGATCCAGGAAGCAAAAACTGTTGCAAAAGGAAATTGTGCAGCATTTCAGGTTAGTCTTATATATTTCAGATTTCTAACTATTGCAGGTGATTTACTGGCACTTGATGCAGTAAATCTCGCTAGGGGATTATTGCATTGCTAGATCTCGGGCTGGTAAAAAGCACCATGAGCTATCCCCGAGTTTTCCTACTTGTTGCCTCCAGTGCTGGGTTTGTTTTATTTGCAGGATCAACTTTGTCAGACTGGATTATGAAGACAATGGTTAGGATTCCTTCTACATGTTAAAAGATAGATAAAGTGCAAGGCTCAAGACTAGAGATGAACAAAACCGCCCAGTTTATGGCTAATAGCCAGCGTTAAAACCATGATGTGGGCAAACCCCTTTTTGTATTTACCCACTTGCGCAATCGCGATATTGAATAGCATTCGGGAGATTTACCCAGAGCAATAGTGTCTCTGGGTAAATTGCCCTGCTAGTCTTTACAGCTGTCTTCAAGTTTGCAATCCTTATATTTTGCTTTCTCTGTCTGTGTCAACCTTAGGGAAAGGCAGACTGAGATTTGTCAGGATTTCTTCTGTCTTTAGGGGTGGACGCTGATGACATCATCCATCAGTTGTCAATGCACTGTCAGTTCTCGACCAGACAAAATGTCATATAAAATAAGCAGAAAAATTGATATTGTACTTTTACAAGTACAACTTGCTAAAACATACATATGTCGAGTAAGCCCCAACTAAATGACTAGAAAGGCGAATGAAGGTTATAAGTTCCAAAAGGTTATAATCCCGACAGAACAAAGTTGTTTTCAAGTAACAAAATGATAAAGTAAACAGTAGTTATGTGAATGTTTACCGTATATATATATATATATATATATATATATATATATAAAACCCTAATAAAAATATCAATGGATTCCTTTAATAAGGTTTATTAAAAACTAAATAGTATCATTAAATTAAAACAATATTTACAATACAATATATATGAATCTAATAAGTCAGAATGAAAGTCAAATGGAAGTCCCACTGATAATTCATACAATAAAAACAAACAGTAAATTCCCATTCTAGGGTCCAATCACAGAGTTGGTGTCATTTTATATAGTAAAGACATTGGGCTTCTAGTTATTTATGATAAAAAAAGAAAAGCTTTTCGATTATGTCAATGGAACCCCAGATTGGAACACCCTAACTAGTCACCTTGGTTGCAATTTCTTGGGAAAGGTGTAAACCTGATCTTTGCATTGAATTAATGAGCTTTAAAGGGGAAGTTCTGCATAAATGGAAATGTTTTCAAGAAAAATAAAGAAGGAACTTAAATTGGCAACTCACTACTGAGCACAGCAAAGCATAGCAAAAGGTAAGATATTTATATTTTAAAAATGAAGACAATATGTAGAATACCTAGGCATGTGTAACATAGATAAATAATTTAAATAGTGATTTTGTTCCCACTGAACTTCCCCTATAACTTCTCCCTGTCCAATTAGAAGAAGCTCCCCCTATCCAATGATTTATATAAAACCCATAAGTCAAGCATTAAACATGAACACATTTAGTCAAGAAAATGTTAAAAGTTCTGTAAGCATAAATAATATCAATAAATATATAGCAGTTTGGATACGATCAATGGAAAATGTCCTTCGACTTCTTCTATGCGAAATCAACATAATTACTAAATATACAAAATCTATAAGGGCTATGGATCACATACACAAAATTCCTATAGTAGACTTCTAAATGGAGTTTCCTATGCTTATGATAAAGTGCATTTTAAAGGATACTCATGAATGCCAACCCTTTTCATGGTTCTTTTGCAGCTTTAAATCTATGGAGATATGGCCATTTTGATTTTTTCTGCAGTAGAACTTTCACCTGTAATTTGGCATTTTTACATTTTATTATCTTAATACATGGGAAATCACCCAAACTTAGTTTATTATTTAAACACCCCCACCTATTATATGTACCCAATGTGAAGCCCTTATGGTCCTAAAACTCAACATTCTTAGTCCTGGGAGGTACATTAGATTCCTGGCATTACTCTGCTCTATTCTGGTCTATCCCCACTCCCTGCTCTGTAAGAGGCATATCTTCCCATTGAACAGGTCCCAAACTGAGGTATGGGTGGGCTGGAACAGTGAGAACAACTTTAGGTCAGTAATGCTGGCAATTTAATGAGCCTCTAGGGGTGATGGGCCAGCATTTGAGTCCTCACTGTGGGTACCTAGAAAATATGGAGTGGTTTGGGTAGTATAATTGCCATATAATTTATTATTCCTAGTTATTTTCATTTAATAAATGATCTATAAACTTTGATGTGGAAATACATTTCATACATTCAGAGATGATTTACTCTTATCCAGGATATGTAAATATTATTTTTTATATAACAGCAATATTTCTTAGAATACATCTATCCAAGCCATCCAACCTCAAGTTGTAAAAAGATATCTATTGCCCTTTTTTTATCAGAAGAATGAAGGATAAATCTTTCCTGACCCCAAATGGCAATCGATAAGGGATCCCTGGATCAATAAGAAATATATGTAGTAATGCGAGAAATGTTCAGTATTTTAGAATTTTAAAAACTTATCTAGCCCACTTTTAAAGCTATTTAATGAACTTGCCATAACCACATCTGCTGGAAGACATTTCCACATTTTCACTGTTCCCACTGTTACCTGAAGATGAAACTTCTTTCCCTCTAATCTAAAAGGATGTCCATGTGTCCTCTGATATGACCTATTGGTGATCGATGTGTCAGAGAGTTTGTTATATATAAAAATATATCATTTTTTTAACCTCTGGATCAGCAATAGAAGAATTGCATCAACTTCTTCGTTTTTTGTTAAGATCCAATGCAAATTTCCATACAGCAATAGCTGTGCCTCAAATTCGTAGTGAGAAGGTTAAAATCAAAATCACATGATTATGCTGACGTGGCTTTTGTTTTTTTAAAAATATATTTCTGTTTTGAATTTTTTAATTATATGACCAGCAGATTCTTTTCATTAAATGATTTATGTTTTTTAATGAATAATCGTAACCTTGTAAAAACTGTATTTCTGACATCAGACAATGACTCTGCCTTGAAATTCATAACAGGGGTTGGACTGGTTCAATCACAACAGAAGTAGGTTGGTGATACTTAAAAAATTCAGACACATAAATCTTTATGTTTGGGTAAGTCATTACCATATGATCAAAGGCATCAGAAATGTCTAGTAATGTAATTATATTACAGAAATGCCTTTTTTAAATTCGTACACTACTGACGAGTTACTGCATTGCAGATTATACTACAGATTAGAGATGGCCGAACTTCTGAAAGTTCGGTCCGTTTTTGAACTTTCAAACTATATGGAAAGTTCGAAAATTCGAAAACGGACCCATTAAAGTCAATGGGTGTCAAATAGTTTGAAAAGTTTGAATGAAATACAATTAAAATATCAATGGTAATTTCAGGTAAATGGCTCTGGGACCTGGGAAATGGTCAGGGGAACACGTTTGAACATCCAGAACTTTCAAAAAAATCGATTTTATTCTCACACACGGTACTTTCGAGCTCCGACGTTCGAACATTCAATAATTATCAAAAGTTCGAAAGTCTGAGAAATCCGAGTCAGGGATAGCTCGAGAAGTCCGAGTCCGTTCTAACTCGGTAAGTTCGGCTCGAACTCGGGTTCGAATTCTAGTCCATCTCTACTACAGATGATAAGGGAACAATCTTTATTAATGTGATACACATATATTCACAGTTTGTGGTCTATCACCTTACACATATGTAAATTATAATTGACCCCGGTGCTACCAAATTGGTTGAAATATGTAGTAACCAAACCAGGGATTTTTTAAAGAATTATTATTGTCTGTGCAACATCAGGTCTAATGTCTAATGTTGTACAGCCAATAAAGGCTTAATTTATATATATAAAAAAATCCCTGTGCACTTGAATTTTCTTTGTTACCATATATACATATAATTCAATATGATTTATTTACACTTATTCTTCTCTAGATACACAAACATGCAAAACTCGGAATGATAAGACATTGTGTGTGTATTCTGTTTGACATATTGAATATTGCCTTCAAAACCTTATGATTTTACACTTATTGTCCAATGGAGTTTTTGAAATGAGCAGGTACTTTTGGGCATAAACTCAATCAAAAGTGACATTGATGGCTTATTCTAATGGAACACCTGATTGGATGGCGCAAGAGGTGGTACCCCCTGAACCACTGATTAGATGGCTAAAGGTAGCACATAAAAGCTACCAGCTCAATTTTCAAATTGTTTTAGGTTTACCCAGAATATTTTGAAAGGTTTGCTGAAATACTTTGTAAAAGGTTTTCAAACCTGCCATAAAAACAAACTGGGGGGAGTTTGTCCATCCCTATTATACAAGAAATAATAAGAGGTGAGAAAGAATACCTTTGATAAACATTTTAATGAAATTGGCTTCCTTCTACTTTATTGGCATCACACCAGATGGCAAAGTCAGATTTTGAAATCTGACTTTGTGCCCAAGTTGAAACAATCTAGACCATCTTTACAGCTTCCTGGGTGTTTCTCTCAGGACTTTGCCATTTGTTGGTGTTAATTTTGTGTAACCGCACAACTCTAATCCCAGCTGCAATATTATCTTATTGGTAAAACAGTTTTACAAGAGTTTCACCCAACTTAAATCTATTTCAGAACTTGTCACCAGCCACAAAACTGGAAAGCTATTTAATTAACATTTGACATATGGTAGGAGAAACAGTTCTTACACACTCTCCCATTATTAGGAAGGTTTCATGTTTGCCTAAAAAAGCCTACGTGTGATTAGTGCTTAGAGTTGGAGAAGGGACTTTAGTGATCTTAACAGTAGTTAAAATTAGCAACTGTGATGGCCCTTAGGTGGCCAATAGCTTTAAGATATATATATATATATATATATTATCCAACCCTTTTTTAGCTTATGCTCATCCTGTGGCTAGCATCAATTTTCTAGTATGTTCATAGTAAGCTGGGAAACTTTATCCAACTTAAAATAATCTATTTAATAAAAAGAGAAAAAGTCCTACAGCATTTGTACTTCAGAAACCTTTACACTTTAGCAAATGTTAACACTATAGTTGACCCTTATTTTTCTTTGTCAGATCATATAAAGTACATTACCTGAAGTTTATTAAGCAAATATAATACACAAGAGGCTACATTTTTTATGAGAGCAGCAGTGGAACATTTTCTTATAATAATCACTATGTGACTGAATGATTATTATCATAAGTCTTCTACTGTCTCTCCCATTTCTTTCCATCCACTGTAAAAAAAAAAATGACAACATTTTTAAACAAGTAAAACTGACATAAGAAAACTAGATGAAACTGACCATTATTTACTTTCTTTTCCCAAGCTCAGGACAATCAGATTAATCCTCCATAACTCAGTGATCGTTTTTATCCCTGATGCAGTCTGAATGCACATCTGCATGCGGAAAGCAGAGAATGTTCCCTCTCTCTCTCTTTTTCCCAGGTAAAACTATCATTGAGTTATGGAGGATTACTGTAATCCTGGTTGACCTGTGGTTTGGAAAAGAAAGCTGTTACACAGTCTTAACTAAAAATATATATATATAGCTTGGCTATTATAAGAAATAATGTGCCCCTTTACATTATAATATTAGAATGTTAAATTATCTCGCCTGTATAAAAGCCAGGAACTCCTCTGTGACTTAATATCCTTATATTACAATGTATGGGGCCCATTATGCCATTTATTATTCTATTTTGTATATCTGTCGTACATGTAGTAGTACATATGGTAGAATCCTGTAAATAATTACTGCAAACATAGAACAGAAAAATAAAATACCCCAATTGATCCCTACTAATGTGTGAATGAATATGGCAGGATGAGGTTATAAGACAAGAGATACATGTCAACCCTTGAGTGGGTTTCCCAAGAGTAGTGTTAAAATATTTCAATTCATGTTCCAGAACATTTAATGCTGTGTCTATAATATAACATATAAGTTAAAAGGATCCCCAGTTTAAGACTTTCCATCTTTGACCTTTTGTCTATAGCTTCACAAATAAAATGTTGGCACCTTCCTATCTTGTAGGATCCATCAAAGGGATGATTATATAGTATAATGTTTTTATTCCATTTAGGTACCAACTGATTTGGTTAGAGGATTCTAGCTAATGCTTGACTAACAATAAGAGGGGTCAGCCTTTGAAACAGTGGATCAGCTTTTACTGCTTCACATCTTATCCTCCCTAGGTATCCAAGGTATGGCTAGTTCAGTGTTTCCCACTCTGGCTCCAATTCCACCACTCTCCCCCTCCCTGTGGGGGTACCACAAGGCTCAGTATTCGGCCCTCTTCTCTTCTCCGTTTACACCTTTGGGCTAGGTCAGCTCAATAGTTCCTTTGGATTCCAATACCACCTGTATGCTGATGATACCCAAATTTACATCTCCGCCCCTGACCTCATTACTCTGACATCCCGGGTACCTGACTGCCTAAATGCCATCTCTGCTTTTATGTCCTCATGCTTCCTCAAACTCAACATGGATAAGACCGAACTTGTCATTTTCCCACCCTACAGATCTAACCCCCTACCTAACACTATCCACATCAATGACACACCAATCTCCCCAACACCTTACGTGCGATGACTGGGAGTAACCTTTGACTCTGAGCTTTCCTTTAAACACCACATTAATACCCTGTCCAACTCCTGTCGTTTACAGCTCAAAAACATCTCATGCATTCATCCCTTCCTTTCACAGAACACTACCAAAAGTCTAGTTCATGCCCTTATCATCTCTCGGCTGGACTACTGTAACACCCTCCTATGTGGTTTACCAAGCAACCAACTGGCACCCCTTCAATCAATCCTTAACTCTGCTGCCAGGCTCATTCACCTCTCTTTCTGCTTTTCACACACTGCTCCTTTCTGTCAATCTCTCCACTGGCTTCCCATTACCCAAAGGATTCAATTTAAGCTGCTAACATTATCCTACAAGGTTCTCTCCAATACAGCCCCCCCCCCCAAACATCTCTGATCTGCAAGGCGTAACTTTCTTCTCCTCTCATCCACTCTAAATCTCTGATCCCCTCTTCCCATGCCCGTATACAGGACTTTTCTCGTGCCGCTCCTCTGCTCTGGAACTCCCTTCCTCGATTTATACGTCACTCGCCATCACTTCATATCTTCAAATGCAACCTCAAAACTCAACTCTTCAGGCAAGCTTACAATCTGGACCTGGACCAGGATTTCTACCAATCTTAATGACCCATCGCAGACCCACTAGTTATAATCCACTGACAACTTAGTTACAGCTACTTATCTGCTTCACCTTATGTTTCATCCTCATCTCCTTTAGACTGTAAGTTCTTTTGGGCAAGGCCCTCCTTCCTATTGTACCACAGTAATGCTGTAACTTACCACACTGAATGCTGCTGGAACAGAACTTAAATTATTTGCACTTTGTGTTACTTGCACTACCCTTGTATGTAACATGTTCGTTTTCCTCATATATTAATGCAACTGTAAAGCGCCACGGAAGTTGGTGCTATTTAAATCCACAATAATAGTAATAATCAAAACAATGGTGGATTCAATGTAATGACTGGAGAATATCCAGTTGGATAAACCATCAAAATGGAAATATCTCACTTTACCAACATGATATTGCTGGTGTACATAATAGTTTTGCTCAAAATCCACTAACCTGCCTTTTTTATATAGTTGAAAGTTGAGATCTCATATTGGAAAGGGTTCACTGGCTTGTGCGAGAAAGAGTAACTGGTTGTTTCCTTTTTCTAAGAAACTGTTTGGTTGTAAATTACTCAAATTTAAAGGAGCTCTGGACCCCCAAGCTTGGGGGCGTTTATAGAAGCACTCACATCTTTCACAATGTCTATGGGTTCACCGGTGGAACTGGAAATGGGAGCTTAGTATTTGTGTGCCATCAAAATGCCATTTAAATAGAAGATGTTTTTGTGCGGTTATTACAGCATATGCATGTCAAGGCAAAGAAGGGGTGTTTAGAGATGCTCGGTGAGCTATTGTTATGCCGATGAGGCCCTACCTGTTCTAAATAGACAGGATGAAAAGGCTATGTTCACACTAGTAAATGCAAAATGTAGGGCAAAAAACACAATGCATTTCCCCCGTGTTTTGTGTTTTCAGTTTAGTGTTATATAATAGAAATTCATTCCATTTCCACAAAGAAACGCATGCAGAAGTTTTAAAAAATGCAGCAAACTGCACTACATTGCACTGAACTAGTGGGTGCAATGCAATGCAATCCCTATGGCAAAACATGTCCGTCCTGTAATAACTACCAGCCACCTACCAGATGTAACCTCAATTTAATGTTTGAAGGTCAAGTTAACTTTGGGTCCAGGTACTGTATTTTACCTTTTGACGCTCCTGGATGGATAATGCAATGCCATGAGAAACTGATTACTTATTTCCCAGTAGGTTATACTAACACATTCAATAAATATTTCAAAGAAACGACTAGATACATTTTTTTCCACTAACTATAAACATCCAACATTACTGGTATGAAGTATATATTATTAAGTTGATCCACGGATTAGCACAATTGCTATTCTGGAGTCAGTCAGGAAGGAATGTTTTTCTGGGGTGAATTGGATTTTGCTTCAGAGAGTTTTCTTGCCTTCCTCTAGATCAACTTTTACATAAATAGGAATTGTAAGACGCTCAAAAGGATTGAGCTTGATGGATGTACTGTCGGCTTTCAACCCTGGAAGTGTAATGTAACTATGGAAATATACGCATAGAAAAATAACAGCAAACCAAAAGAGATTATTACACAGAGAATGTCATCATTGCTTTCCGAAAACAAGACAAATTATCTCATCACAATGTGACATTCATAAAGTATCAACGGGAAGGATTTCACTGTAATCGTGTGTTTGGGTAAATGTCTTTATGAACAGTCACCACAGACAAATCAAGGAACATTTACAAAGAGTTGAATTGTAATTAAAACAGAAAAAGGGGAACAATTTGATTTAGAAATGCAGAAGGCAGTAAATATCTATCTTAGCGATGGCTTCCAACATGAAATGATATAGGAATGACTAGTTAGAAACATTGATAATGTCATATCCACTTATTAATCCAAACACGTAATCAGATGTTAGCTTCTAGTTGTCTTCTATAGCTAAAATTTAGAAAACTCATTGGACAGGCATTGCTTATTATGGCAATAGGGAAACAAACCATGGGGAACTTGTAAAATAAAGATTGAATTTAAAAAAAATATTTCAGGGCAAAAAAGGTCCTCTTGAAATGCATTCCCAACACTTTGCAAAGATTTCAGGACTAATTATTAACAAAATACCAAAAAATTCAACAACAACAAAAAACATTTTCTAGGCTTTATATGTGAAGGGATTAGAATGTAAATTTTTTGGGTCCAGCCTAATGTGAAAGAAAATAACACTGTGTCAGAAACATTGCCAGAATGTGATCAGCAATTAAAGGGTAACTGTGGTCTCCAATTCTTCCAAACAAGTTAGGGTTGTTTTCAGCCATGTGACCAGCTTGTAGTCATGTAACCAGCCTCTGCCTGCATTAATAGGCTCCACATCTCAGCTGTCAATTCCCCCCCAGGTAATGCTCTGCCCTGGGGCAGAGGGGAAGAGCAGATGTCAGGTGATGCCACTCAACTAACTGGAAGCAGGAAATTTAAACATTCATCACATTATCATTTCTCACAGACTGCAGCCAGAGATGTGTGTATGTATTTTATTTTTTATATAGCGCTACATATTCTGCAGCGCTTTACAATTTAAAGTGTGTACTCAATTCACATCAGGCCCTGCCCGAAGAGCTTACAATCCAATCACTTTATGTACATATACAACCTATCAGTATGTCTCTATGATTGGGGGGGAAACCGGAGTGCCCCGAGGAAACCCACTCAAGCACGGAGAGAGCATACAAACTCCTTGCAGATGTGTCCAAGGGTGGAATCGAACTCAAGACCTCAGTGCTGCAAGGGATCAGTGCTAACCACTGAGCCACCGTGCTGTGATTCAGGGCTCATTTTAAAGGAAAAATTGCAGACTTTTATTTAACCCTAAAGGCTCATACACATGTGCGTTCGCGGGTCCCGACCAATGATGCATGATGTGTACAGACAAACATTGCTGCCGATAATCGGCCCATGTGTAGGCACTTTATCGTCTGAAATGGGTGTCCGTTTGGGGATCATTGAACAACCGACGCGGTCCAGATTCGGAATGAACGACCGAACGAACGACCCTTTCAGCCGATAAAGCGCGTACACAAGGGTCGATTATCGGCCGAAACGTACGTTCCTACACATCATGCATCGCGGGTCAGGACTTGTTTGGAGACCACACTTGCCCTTTAAGTGAGGCATTAACAGGGTTCCATATTGCTGAAACAATTTGGGACACCTATTAAAAACATATTAAGGCAGCAAGGCTCTTTCCCCTTAATAGCATATAACTTAATAACATATTCTGTTAATAAATAACATTATGTCCCTGTCTTGCTTTCCTAACAAAACCTTTATATTTTAATACTCTTATTTAATCTTACAACTATTGTCTCAAATGATCTTCTCTAGATCCACCAAACCCACTTTATACACAAATGTACACTTGCTGCTCATCTACAGACTAAATTATGAGGATTCACTTTATTCTGTCATTGGACATTGGTCAATAAAACCCTTGTCCAATATTTTCCCTGTTAAAAATTATTCTGTTTCTACCTTCTCATCAATCTCCAAAAGACTTTGCTCACACAAATGTCAATACTGCTGGACAAATTTTGATTACTCTTCCCTCTGCTCTTCTTGAACTTTAAAATTCTGTTACCCACACATATGTCTCCCTGTTCTTCTCCTGTCCATTTACAAAATGTCTCCTTGAATCCATGGCTTTCTTCTTACTTAATCAATGCATTCAAGTAATTTCCCTATTCTAACTTACATTTTTAACACCTGATATTTCCCTCTCTTGTTTAAGCATATCTGTAGAACAAATATGTAAATGATCCCTCTGAGCAAGTGACCTATCAAGCGTCAGGTGTTTCTCTGTCCTCCCTGCACCCGTGATGGCTTCTGTATGCCGAGTTTGAATTCCCAGCATTTTAAACTTGATGTAATAAAGATGTGGATTTAGCAGTCTGCTCGGTCTTTCTCTTCTAATTTTATGTAAATGATTTATACAGGTGTGGGGGAAAAAAGAGATACATGTAGAGTTGTCCCCTTTATGCTTCATGGTGGGCCCCTGGTCCTATACACATCTGACCCTATTGGGCCCTGCACATTCAAGATTCCATCCTGCATATTCTTGATAAACAGATGTCTGCACTCTGCAACACTGAATAACCTTCAGGTTGACAAAACCAAATGTCCCTTTTATCCTTCTGGAACCTATCCTCCTTTTTTGACAGAGAAAAATAATTCCCTATTATTGGAAATTTCTTGCTTTTGGGACACCTACCCTCACCTATACTGTATTTTATGGTTGTAAGAACCAACACAAACTATGATTATTTTTTGACTTTGAAGGAATGTCACTATAGCACTTGATACCCTTCCCCTTTAGACTAGATGTTGAGCTCCATAGGGCGGGGGAATTTTCCCTCATGTTTTATGGTTTCAATCACTTTTATTGTGTTATCTTATTTATGTATTACACATAAATGAAGAAGCAAGCGGAGCACTCCTGGGTCTTGGAAAAGATTTATTAATGCTTAAGGGGTAGGCAAATAACCTACACGTTTCAACCCCTATCAGTAGGGCCGTCCTCAAGGTTCCCTACTGATAGGGGCTGAAACGCGTAGTTATCTGCCTACCCCTTAAGCATTAATAAATTTTTCCAAGACCCAGGAGTGCTCCGCTGCTTCTTCGTTTATGTGTATTTCCACACGGCAGCACCCGGGCAGATGGTCCTAGCACGAGAGTGCGGACGAGCACACTATTCCTAATTTATGTATTTATATTTATTTTAACATTGTACAATGCTGTGGAATTATATAAATATATGGAGATTCATTAACAAGCAGTAAACTTAGAGGAGTAAAAAAATCTACATTATTCTAAAGTGGGTATGTCCACCCCCAAAACTATAATCCCCCCCACTACTGGCCCCATTGTGTAGTGTAGTTTAATCCTTACCTCACATCCAGCTCCATATGGTTCTCCTGTAGTCCCCCCCCCAAGTCCCAAAACTGCCCACCAGGAGGATAGGACTCTGCCTCCACCTGGCCTCTGGGAGAAGTTTGGCATGCGTACTGAGCCCTTCTCCCCACTCCCTCCCCCTCCCTCTCCCTCCCTCTCAGGATTCCCTCCCCCTAGTGTAAAACCCTTTAGCTATATGATTCCCCCTGTCCCCCCAGCCCCAACCGCTCTATTTTTATTCTTAGAAAGTGCCCTAAACTTTACTTACCTTCCTTCTTTCCCCCGCCGCAATGAACTCCCGGCAGCCGCGTCCGTGATTGGCTGCTGCTCAGCCAATCACAGACACGACTGCCGGTCCCGCCCCTCTGCTTGCATTTTCTCGCAAGCAGAGGGCCGGCAGCGCGACGGAGGAAAGAGGGGAGGTAAGTAAAGTTTGGGGAACTTTCTAAGAGTAAAAATATAAAATATAGCGGTTGGGGCTGGGGGGACGGGGAATCATATATGAAAAAATGGTTTTAAGGGTGGACATACCCTTTAACTGGGGAAATAAAAGGAAATTCACTGGAATAGTCAATAAGACCTGGTACACATGGACAGGAAAGAACAAATATTATCACAGGGTCAGGAGTCAAAGGCAAACAGAAATATTTTGTGGGTTTCTAAACCATTCCTTCTACTAAATCCAGTTTTACCATGTTGTGTAGAGGTGGCTGAACCTTTAGTGTTTTCTTTTATCAACTGGTTCACAAAATATTGTGGCAATATTTTGAGTCAATTCCAGAATTCTGCTTTTGTCATTAAAATTTTATTTTTTCGGTGGAATTTACATTTTTGCTGGGAAATCTTCAAGCATTCCCCTTTTTAAATAGGTACACCACTGAGAAATGCAATGCACAGAGCTGTGCTAGGATCAGGTTCACTTCATTATGCTCCCCCTACACCATGTGGTTTCTACAAGTTTTTTTAAGGGTATTAGCAGTCTCACTGGGATAGATTGTCCAGGAGGAAAGCAGGGTGTAGATAGGCCAGTGGTGGGTGGAAAGGGGGTGGGCTAGCATAGGGGATAGGGGACATGTTTGATCAAGTGTACGAATAATTATAGGATCATAATCTAAAATGTATGTTGCAAATGCAGAAGCCTGGCTGACAAAATGGGTGAATTGGAAATGATGGCATTGAATGAAAAGTATGATGTAATAGGTATAGCGAAACGTGGTTAACAGTTCTCACGACTGGGCTGTAAATATAGAAGGATATGCCTTGTTTAGGCAGGACAGAAAAAAAAGGAAGGGGAGGAGTATGTGTATATGTTAAAAGAATTGAAGCCAAATTTAAAAGAAGAGATAGCTGGTGATATGGATGTAAAGTGGGCAATGGGGTGAATTAGCAACAGGAAGGGGTAATGTCATTGTTGGTGTCTGCTATAACCGCCAAATGCTACAAGAGAGGAGTGAGTCAACTTCATATGCAGTTGGCAAGGGCTGCAAGTTTGGGGAGTGTGCCATTATGGGGGACTTCAATTACCCTGACATTGATTGGTGTGGTGGAACTGCCATCACAGAAAAAGCGATGAGTTCCTGAATTTGCTGCAGGATAATTTTTCTCTCACAGGTGGTTGAGGTTCCTCACTAGAAAAGGAGCTCTGTTGGTCTGGTAATATCTAACATTGTGGAGCGCATTATAGATTAAAGGTAACTGGAGGCTTAGGGAATAGTGACCATGAAATAGTGGCATTTGGACTTTGTTATCGAAAGGAAAAGTGCGCTGGGTTAACAAAGACATTTAATTTCAGGAAAGCAAATTTTCCAGGTTAAAAGCAGCTCTTCAGAATGTCAACTGGGATAATGTATTATCAGGTAAAGGTACTGACAGAAGTGGACTGTGTTCAAGGGGATTTTAGCCAGTTCACATCTACCGTATATACTCGAGTATAAACCGAGTTTTTCAGGCTGAAAAATCAGCCTGAAAACTCGGACTCGGTTTAATACTCGAGTCAACCACTTACCTGGGCATTCCGGCAGCCGCGCGATCCTTTTCTGCACTGGCGCGCGGCCTGACGTCACTGCCCGGCACCAAGCCCGGCGCCGGCAGTGACGTCAGCCCGCGTGCCATACAGATGGGCGCGCGGCTGCCGGAATGCTGATACCGTACCTGCCGGGATGGATGGAGGAAGATAGAAAGTCGTCCACAGGAGAAGAGTCCAGAGAAGAGTCCAGGAAAGAGTCCAGGAGAAGAGTCCAGGAGAAGAGTCCCAGGAGAAGAGTCCAGGAAAGAGTCCACAGGGAGAAGAGAAGAGTCCACAGGAGTCCACAGGGAGAGTCCACAGGGAGAAGAGCCCACAGGTACAAACTGAACTGAGGGGAGGGGGGCATTCAAGATGTTTGGAAACTACAACTCCCAGCATGCTTTATTAGCTGGGAGTTGTAGTTTCCAAACATCTTGAATGCCAAGTGAGGGTGGCATTCAAGATGTTTGGAAACTACAACTCCCAGCTAATAAAGCATGCTGGAGTTGTAGTTTCAAACATCTTGAATGCCACCCTCACTTGGCATTCAAGATGTTTGGAAACTACAACTCCCAGCATGCTTTATTAGCTGGGAGTTGTAGTTTCCAAACATCTTGCGTGCCAAGTTTCTACCCTCGGTTTATACTCGGGTCAATAACTTTATTAGGATTTTTAGTGAAATTGGGTACCTCGGTTTATACTCGGGTCGGTTATACTCGAGTATATACGGTAATTTATACCTTGGGAAATAATGTAAAAAAATAAATTCGCGCCCATTGGCTGAATTCTGATGTAAGAGCAATGGTAAGGAAGAAAAAGGCATTTAAAACCTTTAAGGCCGAGGGAACGGAAAGGGCCTTTAGGGAGTATAAAAACTGTAACAAGGAGTGTAAGAAAGCAATCAAACTAGCTAAATTAATAATGAAGTTGATACTGAAGAAAGCATCACATAGCCTAAACATTTTTAAGTATATTATAGTAAGAAGATGAGGACTGAGAATGTGGCACCATTAATAATGGGGATAGTTATTTACGGAGGATGGCGATAAAGCAAATGTCTTAATAATTTTTTTTCCTCTGTATACATATAGAAGATCACGTACAGATATCATAGAGATAGTAGCAATAAAGGTATACAAGATTCAAGTTCACTTTGGTTAACCGAGATATGGTACAGAAAGAACTAAATAAGGTTAATATTAGTAAATCTCCTGGACGGATAAAATACCTCCTAGGGTACTTAGGGAGCTAAGTTCAGTTTTATCTAGGCCATTGTTTTATTTTTTGCTGATTCCCTCATGTCCGGTGGTGTGCCTCTGGATTGGAAAAAGGCTGATGTTATCCAATATTCAAAAAGGGTAGTCGTTCACAGCCGGGTAATTACAGGCCTGTAAGTTTAACTTCAGTGGTGGGGAAATCCTGGAAAGTTAATAAGGGATCATGTTCTAAGAGTATGTTTCAAGACTGATATTATAGTAGTAACCAGCATGATTAGGAGGAATTGATCTTGTCAAACTACTTGCTTGGCTTTTATGAGGAAGTAAGTAGAGATTAGACTCTGGTATAGCAGTAGATGTAGTTTACTTATTTTGCAAAGGCTTTTGATACAGTCCCCCATAGGCGACTATGAATAAGCTAAGGTCTGTTGGGTCTGGGAGTCACATTTGTACATGGATAGAAAATTGTGTAAAGAATAGGATGCAGAGAGAAGTTGTTAATGGGGCTTCATCATATGGACTAAAGTGCTAAGTGGGGTGCCCAGGGTTCTCTGTTGGGGCCGCTTCTATTTAATCTATTTATTATGATTTGGAAGTGGGTATTGTCAGCAAGGTTTCTGTTTTGCTGACGACACAAAACTTTGTCGACCATTAAAACTTCAAGGATGTGCAATCGTTGCAAGGGGATCTAGATAGATTATCACATTGGGCTGCTAAGTGGCAGATGAAATTCAATGTTATAAATGTAAGTGATGCATTTGGACTTAAAAATCCTTGTGCTACTTATACTATAAATGGCTCTGTTTAAGTGATCCCTGTTGGAAAGGGATCTTGGAGTTTTGGTGGATAACAAACTTAAAGGTAGCAAGCAGTGCCAGCGGCAACAGCCAGAGCCGCATGGTATTGCTTGTATAAAGCGAGGTATGGATTCAAGGGGAGGAAAATGTAATTCTCCCTCTTTACAAAGCTTGGTAGGCCTCATTTGGAATATGCAGTGCAATTTTGGAATCCGTGTACAAAAAGGACATCTTTGAAATGGAAAGGGTTCAGGAAGGGCAACTAAATTAATAAGGGGATTGGGGGAGCTTGAATATGAAGAGGACTGGAAAAGTTACAATTATGTACGCTGGAGAAAGGCGCTTGCGTGGGGATAGATTACTGTGTATAAATACATTAACGGGCCATACATAAACTATCTGGGGCATTGTTCACCAAGAGAACATGTCAAAGGACACGAGAGACTCCCTTAAGACTTGAAAAAAAAGGTTTCGGCTTCAAGCTCGAAAGGGTTTTTCACTGTGAGAACGGTAAGGCTATGGAACTGTCTTCCAGTGGACGTTGTAATGGCAGGTTCATTGGTCAGTTTCAAAAAAAAGCTGGATGAGTTTCTGCAAACAAGGAATGTTGCAAGTTACTGGTATTGATACATAAAGTAGAGTTGATCCAGGGAAATTTCTGATTGCCACTTGGAGTCAGGAAGGAATTTTTTCCCCCTTCATAAATTTGGTGGGGTTTTTTTGCCTTCCTCTGGATCAACAGTTAGGCAGGAAATGAGGATATTGCTAGATGGGTTGGACTGGATGGACGTATGTCTTTATTCAACCTCAAATACTATACTAACTATTAAAAGGTTTAAGGTGACTGGATATTTTGCTGAAAATTTCTTTTATATTTTGTCATGAAATCAGTTTCCTGTCGGAGTGAAAGCCCATCTTTAATAACAAAACAAGCAGAGCCCTTAACAACACAGGATTTGGGAAGTAGGATGGTTTGTGCATTATGTTGCATATAACTGTGTTAACTGAACCAATGGAATCGGAAAAACAAATGAAAACCAGGCTTTCCAGTTCAGACCCAGACAGTTACGCTCCCAATTTTAGCAACTTCAGTAATAATAATTTTATAGTCAATCTACTTCTTTTGATCAAGCCAAAGAATATTCAAGACACATAGTAATTAAAAATGACACATTCCATTAAACAGAGAAAATTGGCAATTAAATCAAACAATAGTAAAACATTTTACTGCAAAACATGCATCTTTAGCCATATTACGTATGTTTGGTATCTAAAGTCGCCTAAAATACGCACTAAGCCTTGTAACATCCAAAATGATTGATTAAGCAATAATAAATGACATTGAGCCAGAATTTCTGAAAAGGAAAAATGTGTTTATTTTAATTTTCATTTTTTAAAAAAAAAAAACAAAACAGGAAAATTCAAACTTTTAATTGCGGTAGGAACCTGTAATATTTTAGGAGAACGATGCTCAATTTGAAATAACATACAGGCTGTATTTCAGCCATAACAATCACCTGGCTCACCAAAATAATGAGTAAAGAAATGTACGACACAACTTATATTGTACAAAGTTTGTTTTCTATAGGACACAATTAAGTACATTTTAAAGTGGGAAAAATGATCATTTCTATATTGTCTAACTGTTTGAACAATCAGGGAGATTCAATAAAAGCTCATATCGTTAAAAATGGTGCTAATTTTGCCCCAACCAATCAGATCTTATTTAACATTTGTAAGATCTGATTGGTTGGGGCAAAATTAGCACCATTTTTAACTATATGAGCTTTTATTGAATCTTCCTGAATGTTTGTTATTTACTGTAAATGCCATTATCTCACTCATCTAAGCTTGTTATCTACAAGTACCCCTACATACAGATAAAATAGCAATGGTAACTTAATGTAAATGGCTGAGGCTCCTGGGAAATGGTCTAGAGAACATGTCCATATAACCAAACCTCATTTAAACAGTACCTTTATTCACAATCGGGCAACTGTTGGTATTCCGCATACTACATTTGAGGGTTATTGCCAATTCGAGGGTTACCGATCAATTCTTTTGAGTGTTAGAAAAACAATGGATTTTGAAGGCTACATTTGAGTTACCGAAATCGACCTATACATTAGAGGGTTACCGAAATAGAAGGATATATACAAGGGTTACCGAATCCAAAAGTTACATTCGAGGGTTAACAATTTCGAGAATTCGATAAGTCTGAGAGTTCGAAAATTCCCAAACTAGTTTAGAGTTTGGATAGAGTTCGGATAGAGTTTGCATAGTTCAAGTTCGTCCAAAGTCATAAAGTTCAGCCTAAACTCAGGTTTGGGTTCGGCTCCATCACTAGTTCTCACCAGGTTTTCAGGGGCATAGCTAGAAATCACAAAGGCCCATAGCAGCATTATGAATGGGCTCCTCAACCCACAAAAAAAATGCTACTGGGACTGATGGACTTGATGATTCAACTCCTGCTCTCCAATCACACTATGATACTCTACCATGTGATTGCAAGGCAGGCAGCCATAATTAATCTGTGCACAGTGCCAGACTGGAAGGCATGTAAACATGAGAGAGGTCTCTGTGGGTCTGAACTGAGCAGTAGCTGTTTAGAATGCATGAAAGCAGTTGCAAAATCTAAGGGCTCGTTCACATTAGCAACAGACAAAAAGGTAACTTAAAAATGCAGGGCATTGAGTGACATTTTAATACGCTTTTGTATCTGTTGCTGACCGTTTGCCTGTGCGTTATTATCCGTTTGTTTCTGTTTTTTAAGCATTTTTCTGTGATTCTCTGGTGATTTTGTAGTTACAAATGGGATCTTTGTTCGACACAAACCCGGATCCGACACGGAACCCCTCAGTTCTGAAATCCGAAAGATCTGTCCGATTCTCCGGATTTCAGGACTTCGGACGACATTTTCAATAACTTCCGAAAATTATTGAAAATACAATTGGAGACCATTTTCGAGTTTCCTATCGTATTTTTTGAAAATCGAACGTTCGAGGCTATTTTTGAAAATTATTGAAAATAGCCCCGTACATTCGAAAATGATCGAAAATTCGTTCTGGTTTCGGATTTTCGGATCTTCGGGATTTTCCCGAGATCTGGGAATTCGAAAATGGAACAAAACTAGTGAGTTTCGGCCATCTCTACTTGCAATCTTTCTGGCTATTCTTTCAGCAATGTATGCAGAGTGTTGCCTTGCTCTCATACTGATAGCAGTGATGATGCATGGCCGGCGTAACAACCGGAGGTACTGGGTGCATCCCCTGCTGGGGGAGCGACAGGAGAAAGGGCAGTTTTCAGTGCTATATGAGGACCTTAGGCGCCATCCAGAGAAGTTCTTTAACTACACCCGGATGTCTATTGGAAAATAAGACTAGTTTAATACATGTTTTCTGTATGTGTTATGTACACACTGTACTGTACGGATGCAGCTTTCAGTGTTCAAATGGTGTCCCTCCACATATTTGGAAACTACAACAACTCTCACTGCAACAGCAAGCAACGAGATGCTGCCAGATGTCATTTTCAAACATAGAGAAGGACACACGTTGGAGGTCCCTGTCCAGTGGAAATTGAATTAATGTTCCATGGCAATATGTCCTTCAGAAAAAATACACCATATTACCAAATAAACCTTTTATTTAGTAAAAACTGGTGAGAGTTACACAGATATATTACGACATATATCAAAGTGCTTTACAAAAATAAAAGTGCAATAATCACTGCAATGTACAAGCATACAGCAAATAGGTATTTAACCTCATACCATTGCAATAATAATAATAATTTGCAGATACTTCCTGATTGGTTAGCCTCATTTGGTAAGCCCTGTGCACTCCCCAAAGTGATGTCAGTGCGTGCATCATCTCGCCGCATGCACACACGGCACTGCAAGATGACATCACCTGCACACACGTCCGTGCACGCACTTATGCATGTGTGCAGTGGGCGGGCGTGCGCAAGGAGAGCACAGGGTAAACCAAATGAGGCTAACCAATCAGGAAGTATCTGCATATCAAGCCATTACTGACTTGCAAGATCATCATCCTCCCTTTTTTTGGTACACTTTTTTGGTGTTGCGTGGGGACTGTGGACACCTAAACATTGGAGGTGAATGACAATGAATGTGCAGTTGCTTGTACTTGTGGTGGGGACCTTTCTGTTGGCGAGTGTGCAGGCCTGGAACGATCAGCGGAGTGTATTGATGTCTCATCCTCTGATGTACTATTAAACAGGTCAACACTCTCATCATTAGACTCTTCAAATGGGGATGGTCTCCATTTGTCTTCAGAACATAAATTACCCTCAGTTCTGAAAAACAGATCAACTTGTGAGCACACATGTGTATGTTAGGATGCACAACATGTTGACATGAGATACTTATGCTCTTGAGTGTAGAGATGGTCACAGGAATGCCAATAGATTAGTGTATTTGTAAGGTTTCCTTGTACTGCTTCCAGACCCACTTCTATTGTCTTTCTCTTCGGCCCGTATTTCTTTCTGGAATGTTGTCATGCACAGATCGTCAACGTGTTTTCAGTTCTTGCACTGTAATGAAATAAAAGACAAATTATTACTGTTTATTAAAGGGCATGTCTACCCCCAAAACTCAAATTTAACCACATATTGGCCCCAATCTGTAGTGTACAAAAATCCTTACCCTACATCCCAGCTCCTTATGGTTGCCATGCTGTGCCCCTCCAAAGTCCAGGAAAGTGTAGTGTAGAAGGTCTGTGTGACTCATCCAGAAGGTCTGTGTGACTCATCCTGTGCCTGTCTCAGCCTCAACCTCGACAATGTCTGAGGCATGCGCTGGAGACTTACCTTCCCTCTATCATCCGGCGTTCTAAGCAGCTGGCAGCCGCGTCCCTGATTGGGCCGGGAGAGTGCGGTGGAGGATAGAGGGAAGGTAAGTAAAGATTGGGACACTTTCTAACAATTCTATTACGGCGGTTGGGGCTGGGGGACCAATAACTATAATATATAAAAAGCTTAAAAAATGGGTGGACGTGCCCTTTAATAAATTTTTTTCTCAAAAAGGTTTCTAATATCTGGACACAGCTACGCATCTGCACTAGAGATGGCCGAAACTCACTAGTTTTGTTCCGTTTTCGGATATCCGGATCTCGGGAAAATCCCAAAGATCCGAAAATCTGAAACCGGTACGAATTTTCGATAATTTTCGAAAACATGGGATTATTTTCGATAATTTTCAATAATAGCCTCAAAGTTAGAAAATTATCGAATATACAATTGGAGGCCATTTTCGAGTTTCCGATCGTATTCCGAACGTTCAAGGCTATTTTAGAAAATGATCGAAAATATCTTCCGAAGTCCCGAAATCCAGAGGATTTGTACAGATCTTTCGTATTTCGGAACCGAGGGGTTCCATGTCTCTACTTTGTAGTAAATACAGTTATGCCTTCATGCATTATGCGTTTCAGATGGGGAAATCCACCATACAAAAAATTGTGCTGCACACGTGCAAACTGATGTGGAAGGAGCTCCTGCTGACATATATACCTTTCCCTAACAAGAAGAAATGGCAGGACATGTTGTTCTGGTTTTGGCATAACATTCCAAACTGCGTGGGGGCTATTGATGGCAAGTATATTAGCATTGTGATGCCACCATGCAGTGGAAGACAGTACTTTAATTTCAAGAAATATTTTTCCATCGTTTTACTTGCTGTGGTTGACGCAGACTATATATTAACTTGTGTGGACGTTGGATCCTATGGTAGCACCAATGATGGCAGGATCTTCATCAGGAGCCGCTTTGGTCAGAGATTGAGCATGGGCATGATTGATCTACCGGCCCAACCCCTGGCCAGGCACAGAAGGGCCTTCATATACTTACATGTTTGTTGGTGATGAGGCATTTGCCTTATCTGAACATGTCAGGAGAACCTTCTCACAGAGGACGCTGTCTCATGTTAAAAGGATCTTTAATTACCGTTTAAGCAGGGTAAGGAGAGTGGTGGAATGCACCTTTGGTATTCTGGTCAATAAGTGGCAAATTCTTCGCAGTGCAATCAAAATGAAGCTGGAACATGTTGTAACGTTAATTAAAGCTACATGTCTCCTGCATAACTATTTCCATGAGAAGGAGGGTGCAACATGTGTGGAGAACACAGACTGTAATATCCCCAGGAGTATGTGTGGTCTGGTGCCAAGGGGCACAGTAAGTGCCATAAGTCTGAGGTACAAACTCTCATAGTATTTTGGTAACTCTGCTGGGGTAGTTTCATGGCAGGAAAACTGTATATAATATGTACATAAAGTTTATATATATTTTTAAAAATACTGTTTTGTATTATGGCTTGTTGTTGTTGGGAAATATTTTTTTTTGTTTTGATTCTGTGCAACAGATTACACATATCCCTGTCCCAGTGTGATTTCCAATCACTAAAATGCATTTTACAAAATAGTCAAGATGGAGACTACTGCACATTGCTAGTCCTCCTCCCCTACTTCTGTCCCAGTTTGGTGTCCATAAACACAAATACATAACATATCACTCCTTTCAATTCACCCAAAATAAATGGATTTATTACTACTAAAATAATAAGGCACATACCTTTTGCCCTGCATCGCTTCACAAACAAATCTGCCCATTTTTTGTCACAAAGCTCTTTTGCAATTTCCAGCCAAATGAAATAATTTGCTTTCACATCTTTATACAGTTTGTGGCCTTTATCTAACAATTGAGGATGGCCCTAAACTGCATTTATTCATTCTTTGGTTGCTAAAAACGTTTCTGCCATTGTGGCACAATTGGGTTTGGTTGCAAACTGGCTGGCTGGAAGACTGGCTTGCTGATGGCTGGTTGACTCCCTCCTAGCTGAAAAAATGGCTCTGCCGTGTGTTTCCTACTGTATATCCCGTGTGTTTCATCACAGGAACTCACAGGCATTCTTCTTCAAAAAATAGACCGAAACGCAAATGCATGCAGTGTTATCAGTTGTTATCCGTTGTACCGCGTTTTCATGCATTTTCGACAGACAGAAATGCGTGCAGCAGTGCGTTTTTTAAACAGACTTGAACGGAACGGAATACAACGCAGCAAGTACGAACAATATTGTGAAATCCTATGGGGATTTACTATTTGTCCGTTTTTTAAAATGCCTAAACCTGCGTTTAGAAAACGGATACAAACTGATGTAGTGTGAACGAGCCCTAAGAAGGAAATTCCAATTATTACCTACTTGTAAAAAGCAAGAACATTTGGTTGACAAAATCTCTACCTAATAAAACTGTGCTTATTACTACTTAGGAAAGTAATTCTCTGAAACATAATCGTGAAATATAATCTTGAAACTAATTTTTCAGGATGTTCCATATCACGGATGTGAAGCTTTCAAACCTATAATTACTAGTGTGTGAGTGTAAACCATTTTTTAATATTGGAATCACATGAGGTTTTCTCTAATTTAACAAACCTAGTCAAAATGAAATCCTGGATATATCTACATCAAGCTACCTAATGAATGACATGGACCTATATTCTATCAGCTTCTAGGGGCTGGGTCAACCAGAATGAAGGTTGACCCCAACAGATTTCAATTAAATGTAAATTCACACGTGAGGGGGGCCGGCAGTGGAGACAGTGACGGGGCATGGAAACGCTACTTTCCAGGGTTACTGAAAATCGAATTATACATTCCAGGGTTACCAAAAGCAACCGCTACATTCGAGGGTTACCAAAAATGAACACTACATTTGAGAGTTACTGAATGATACATTCGAGGGTTAAGAAACATCGGATCAGATAGATTTCGGATGGTTCGAGTTTGTCCAAACTCATAAAGTTTGCCCCAAACTCAGGTTCGGGTTTTCCATCATCAGGTCCATCAGCAATGGAAGCAGTGAGGACAGCAGTGAAGTTTGCAAAAGTGACTGCAGTGGAGGCAGCAAAGGGGGTGGCAATAGAGATGGTTGCCCTCATCAGCGATTCCCCAATAAACATGACTAAATGCTACATTTATAGGCAGCAGCGTAGATGGTAAAGGGAATTGGGAATTTATATCAAAAATAAAAAACATTAGGTGGAGAGAGAATCTAAAGTACACACAATTCACAGTTCGCTACTGGTTAGCACGACTTTAAATCTATATTAGTGTCGGATGCGTGGGTTAAGCAAAAATCACCTGCGCATACGATGCCTGCTATTCAATATCGCTTTTGCGCTACTTTTAGCACTGATTTTAACGCCAGCAGACAGCTGGCGTCAAAATCCCGCAGTGGAGATAGGAGAAAGGAGCATTTACCCAGAGGGATAGCGGCTCTGGGTAAATGCGCCTGAATGTCATCAGGATCACTAGCCAATGTGGGTGCTGATTTAAAGATAATTCCCACTTCCAAGGGAAAAATAAATTTCAGAAATAAACAGTATCTGAAGTTGCACTCCAAGATGAATATGTGATTTATTAGAAACCGATCTTTAGAAACACAATATTTCTGGGGAAACGTGCCTCAGGGGGAAGCAGCAAACAATCAAGTTAAGGATATTGTTTTTTAACTTGATTGTTTATTTCCCCTAAAACGTTGTGTTTCTTAAGATCGGTTTCTAATAAATCACATATTCACCTTGGAGTGCGACTTCAGATTTTATTTCAGAGAGAGAAGCTAACATTATTTTAATGGGTACACACATGGGCAATAACACACAAACCCTGTTATATCTGGCCCAGCAGAAGATTCTAATTATCTCCTAATGTGTTTGGTGTGAAACTAACCAATCAGCTGCTGGATCTGTCTTCTGTGACTGAAATTTTTATTGACCACTATTGGTTTCCTATAATTTAGCACAGGAGCTGAACGCCACCAATGCATCGATATAGAGTAAATGAAGATTGGGTGTGAATGTTGTTTGATCGATGTGTAACTTTACCTATTCCAATCAATGTGTATTCAGATACTTTTTAAAGGGGAACTGTGGTCTCCAAACAAGTTGATTTTAAATGACAGGCCATGAAAGTTTCCTACCTTTAAAATGAGCCATCAACCACCTCTCTACGTGCAGCACAGCCCAAAATATGAAGAAATCACTAATCAGAAAGTTAGGAGGTGGGAGGTTCTGATTTTGTGGACATAAATACTAGTTCTTCCTTCTAATCTGCGGTTGGCACATGCTCATTGCAGGAGAAAGCAGAAGAAACCAGAAAGAGATTGAGTTACAGTGACTGAAGGAGGAGTAGGAGGGGCCACAGGGGCCATGAGGGCCCACAAGGAGGAGGAGACACAGGGAAAAGGGACTGTCACATGGTTTTAGAGCAGGAAGTGCAGGGTATCTGGTGATGCAGCCACCATATCACACATAAAAATGTAAATATCTTCAAAACAATGTAAAAAAAATAATGATGGTAAATTGCAAAAATACTCAGGAGAGCAATTCCTGACAATATACCCAAAGTCATTTTTGGACCACAGTTACCTTTAAAGGGAATTTCCTAACTTCACAAGAAGATATTTATGGAGTGGACTACTTTATTAATGTTTTGTAACTGTAATATAATGTTTCTGCTCTTCAGTAGAGATGGGCTAGAACTCAAACCCGAGTTTGGGATGAACTCTAATAGTGCTAACAAACCCTAACTATTCAAACTAATCAGGATTTCAAACTATCCGAAATTGTCGATAATTATCGAAAAATTGTTAAAATTGATATCCCTTGACTTTAACGCTCTGTAACCCTAGTATGCAGCGTTCGGTAACCCTCAAATTCAGTGGTAACCCCCGACTTTAGTGCTCCTTAACCCTAGAATGTGGCATTCAATAACCCTGGAATTAGGTGATAACCCTCGACTTTAACACTGCATAATCCTCAAATGTGTATGTATGTATGCATGTATGTATAGTTTTATTTATATACCACCACTTATGCAGTGCTGTACATTATAAAATACAGAATATACAAATGTATAATGCAAGCCATTATACAGATAAATTAAATATACATAAATAGCTTCAAAGGTTAATAAAATCATATATATATCTATATATAAATTAAGTGAGGTGTGCCTTGACATATTAGGACAGAGATCCCTGCCCTGAAGAGCTTACAATCTAAGTGGGAGGGACAACTTACAGATACAGGGGGAGGGATAAAGTGCTCAGATAGCTAACAATCATTAATTGTGCTGGTTTTCAGAAAGGTAGGATAACAGTTTAGATTTAAAAGAGCTAAAGCATGTCACCTGGGGAAGTGAAAGAGGGAAAGAGTTCCAAAGGTAGGATGAAGCAAGAGAGAATGGTTTAAGACGTAAGGAAGCGCAGGGCACGTCCAGGGACATAAGGGACCAAGAGATAAGAAAATTAGGGAGGTGCAGTAGAGTCAAGGGATTTAAAGGTTATTGAATATGATTATTTGTTTGATGGGAAGCCACCCTTTGGACTGCAGTATTGGGGTTGCTGGTTCTCTTTTGGAAGAGAGTGAGATGATCCGAGCTGCCGAGTTTAGGATAGACTGGATAGGAGAGAGATGACAGGCTAGTAGTCCAATCAGCGGAATGTTACCATAGTCAAGACGGAAGATTATAAGGGCATGCATGAGGATTTTAAAAGTGGAGCGAGAGAGGAAAGGGCGGAACTTGCCAATATGGCGAAGGAGAAAATTACATGTCCTAGTGGTGTTAGATTTTGATAACCCTCGAACTCGGTGATAATCCTCAACTTAAGCACTCAGTAACTCTCAAATGTGGCATTCGGAAGGACTTCATTAAGTTCGGCTATCTCTATTCATCAGCTTTTTTTACATTATAAGAAATTTGTGCATAGTCAGTGTTCCCCACATGCCAATTCTGTACAGTGCCCATCTTCACCCAGGAACAGCTCATTCTCAGGCAAGTATTTTTTGTTTTTTGTTTGAATCTATGTATCTTTGTGTGTTGTTTCTACAGTAGGTTTAATCTATATTAATTAGAATTTGAATTTTTTTTTATTTTTCCAAATCCAGTTAAACAGCCCTTCGATTCTTCCCAAGAATTATAATTCAATCAGACCTTCCATTCTGCTGTTAATTTGTTGCCAGTACTAAAAGCCCAACAGCATTTGCATTAGTGGCATTGAATCCTAACCCAAGGACTATGAAGCCTTTTATGCACCCTAATTAACAGATTTGTATCCATTCCAAGTTCATAGTCTGTCACACAATAAATCCATGGCTCTAGTGACTCAGTGCTATTCTATAAAAATAGCTGGAATCTTAGTCATAGAATAAACTAGTGACGGTGTACGCAGTATTAAAAATGAGACATAAATTACCCCCACCCCTGCCCATTCAGACATGAACAGTACCAGAACCATACCATAACAGTACCATAACAATAGCTTAACTCCCAATGTGTTAGATATTTAATGTACCTAGTATACACTGGACCACAGTGTTTTTTTACCTTCTTTTGTTATGTTAAATTAGCTATTGCCAATTCTACACTATAATTAGACTTATTTAGCATTAACAAACAATTAAAAGGTTGATTCACAGATACTGCCCTATAAAGTACATTTTTGAACAATTATAAGTCCCTTTGGTTTCTGGTTGTTTCAAGCAGGGTACCAATCTTTCAAAGACTATATCTCCATATATATAGTTTAGGGAGATCGCTTGTGACTGCCATACACCTTATGACAGTGTATATCCCCCCCAACCCCCAGAAAAATAATGTTTGGGCCCCTATCCCTACTTTACCAACAGTGGTTTTCTGGGAGAAGGCTATATCTGTCATAGGAAAAATAAGAAGAAGGGCCCTCCCTGCTCCCCTTGTAGTTAAGCCCCCCGGCTCCTTCATTCTCGTATTCATTTAGTTGTAAAGAGGGAAAATAATATTTTCTACCTTGAATCTATTACCCTTTTTTAAATCCCTAGGTTTAATTATATGTGAATAAATCTGCAGGGAGATTCAATGAAAGTTCTTATTGTTAGAAATGGTGCCAATCAGATCTTATTTAACATTTGAAAGCTAACATCTGATTGGTTGAGGCAAAATTAGCACCATTTTTAACAATAAGCAAACTACAGAGGTAATCCTGCACACACCTATGTGGATATAGGTAGGAACTCGTGCTGAGTGCAATGGCAGACCCTGGTTGCAGGTCGTATATCAGTAAAAGAATAAACACCATGCACATCAGTATTAAATGTCTGTGTATTATTATTGCTACATACACAGAGTACACAAAAGTGTAACGTTTCGGTACATGAGCTGTACCTACTTTTTTGATTGTCTGAAGAAGGTACAGCTCATGTACTGAAACGTTACACTTTGGTGTACTCTGTGTATGTAGCAATAAATAATACACAGACATTTAAGACTGATGTGCATGGTGTTTATTCTTTTATTTTTAACAATAAGAACTTTTATTGAATATCCCTGCATGTCTTTTAATATTTAGATTGGGGTTTCTCTTTTATCTAAACCCTTTTTATACAAGACAATATCTTGCTAGCTCTAGCCATTGTTGTCATTGCATTGATTGCTACAAGTCTTATTTCAACAAAGATTAAATTGACAATCTGTTTATACTATGGGCCACACAATGATTATTAAAGGGTATCTGTACACGAAATAGTTGAATTTTCAAAAAGCAAGATACAGCAAGATCCCATTGCTCCAAAACTTTTTTCAGATTTTAAATCTAAGCTGTAGATCCTGAGAAATCATCATTTGAAATCACAGCATTTACAGGGAAAGACCTGTGACTCCAGAACCAGAAATTTTAATATGTCCCATCCATGGCCTATAACTAGCTCCCTGCCAGCACACTTTGTGCAACAATTAAGAGAATCAGCAGAGAAAAGAAGGCAAGGGGGAGGGAGGAGGAGATGTATACGCAGAGAAGCGTCCATGGTGAGGCTGTCACAGACACTGCAAGAAGGCAGTGAGTGAGGGTGGGGGAAATTAGGAGCACTCACTAAACATTAATAATTTAACCAAAAAGCAAGCACAGATAATAATGTAAGTACCCCCATTTTACTTCTCTCGAAATGTAGTTTCAGTTAATGTAAAGTTGTGTGAGTGAATATAGTGACCCTTTAAACCCCAAAAGCATCACCTAATGTTTATTAACATTGTTCTGCTCTGCCACTTTGCTACTCATTTTGACAATCGATCTAGATCCACCTGTAGGTATATTCAGGAAGATTCAATGAAAGTTCTTATTGTTTAAAATGGTGCTAATTTTGCCCCAACCACTTAGATGTTATTTAACATTTGAAAGCTAACATCTGATTGATTGAGGCAAAATTAGCACCATTTTTAAACTTGAATCTCCCTTAATATGTATCTAAACGTAGAAGAGGTAGGAAGTAGCAGCTAAGGCAAAACAGTATTTGCTGCAAACAGGCTTGTTTTATTAGTCCCACAACATGTTTCAGATTGGAAACCCTTTATCAAGTGATAAAGGGTTTTCAACCCGAAACCTGTAATGAGACTAACAAAATAAACCTGTTTGTAGCAAATACTGCTTTTGCCTTAGTTTCTCCCTCATCTAATATTTGATACAACTTCGGATCTTGTGTGTGGTTGAATGGACGCATTAGAGGGTTCATAACACAGCTGCTTTTTGTGTGTGGAAGGTACTGTTTGATATATTATTGATATTTGATCACCTGTAGGTATATGGTAGTCTTAAATAGAGATGTAATGTGGGTTTTGAATCGAATCTGAGGGTTTCTAAGTCACAACTAAACTTTCGGAACTCCCAGATTTCACAGAACCCGGATTTTCCAAAGTTTTGATTTTTATCGAAAGTAGACGATTATCGAAAATTGAAAATAGACGAATATTGAAAATCGAAAATAGATGATTATCGAAAATCGAAATTTCGGTAACCCTCAAAATTAACGATTGATTTCGGTAACCCTCGAAAATAGAATGCGGAAGCTCAAAAACAGCCTGATTGTGAGGGAATTTAAAATAAGTTTTGGTTCTATTTACAGGTTCCCCAGACCATTCCCCAGGTCTCTGTGCTATTTACAGTAACCTACTATTACCATTTGTCCCTCAAAATGGACAGAAACTTCTTGAATTTTTTTTCTCCCATAGACTTCTATGGGTTCGTTTTCAAATTCGAAGATTCGAAAATAGAACAAAGCTCAACAGTTTTGAACATCTCTGGTCTTAACCTATCATTCTTGATTTTACCACCAATCAACAGATCAACCCCGTTGCTAAGATAAATGATCATAAAAGCATTACTGTATTAAATCTGTGTTTAAAATTCTGATTGGTCTAAATTAGATCGGACTCTCTATACATTATTAAACTTTAACAAAAACGTTGCAAACAAATACCTTTACAGAAAACCATTATTAATTCCTCGTAATGATAGCTTGTGTTACTACCAAACATTTAATTAACACCCTCATATTAAAACAATCATAGAGCATAAGATCATGAAAGTGGAATCCACAGCCACATTAAGATAATGTATAATTTAGTGCTAGATTACTTATGAGTAGCTGAATAGACAGTGAGGTTCACATCAGTATATAGAGTGTTATGCTAGGATCTGTAGCTTCATTGGACAAGCATTGACTCACTGAGTCACACTGTTAGTGCGCTTTGCCTCATTGCCATATTTATCTCTATAATTAGCTCTTTCACAAAGCCAGGTGTATGCAGAAAAACTTGAATGCATCTGATCTCATCATTTTATTCAGTGGGAATTTAAACCAATGGCTCTCCTTTTAGCATTCTATTGCACAAGACTTTGGCGTAGAGATAGCCGATCTTCATAAAGTTTGGTTTTCGAACTTATTGAAGTCAATGGGGAGTTAATAGTTTGAAAAGTTTGGATGATTTACAGACAAACTAACAATGGTAACTTACTGTAAATGTCTGTGGCACCTGGGAAATGGTGGGTTACCGAACGATACTTTCGGGAGTTACCGAAAATAGACCCAAAAAATTGAGGGTTACTGAAATCAAACAATATTTTCTAGGGTTACCGAAAATTGAAGGCTACATTCGAGGGTTAGCGAACAATACATTCTAGGGTTAGTGAAAACGATCCATACATTTGAGGTTTTGTGTCCATCACTACTTTTAGGGTCACTTATGATAGTTACACACTTAGTAACATACATAGTAATAGTGGTTAAATAAAGACATGCATCCATCAAGTCCAACCTTTTCACCCTCCTTTTTTAACCTTTTTACTTTAAGATGGCCATAAACTAGTTAGATTTTAAAGCTGATTAGATGTTTGTTCTGTTCATACTACCTGCTCAGCAATGGTTACCTGCGTCGTTCCTGCGACATTTCATGGCTGGATTACACTTAACAATCACCTTTACAGCCGTAACATCAGTCATAAAGTGGATCAAGAAATCCAGTTCAGGTTAACTTACTAGTTTAAGGGCACCTTATAAACTAGTACATTATACATTATACAGACAGACATCTGTCCCATCTTCCCCACTGACAGATTTACCAAGTGATATACTGATTGTCAGTCTGTTGTTTAAGAATTAAAGACCATGTGATCAGGAAAAATGTCTGATCATTGTTTCTAAAATCTGAGGTTATTGGCCATGTGCAGTAACTAGTGGGTACAGATGAAGGCAATCCCTGCAAAAAAACTATGATTCCAAGCTTCCAAGCTGATACGGTTTGTTCCATGCACCATTCACTTTGTATCTAGCCCACGTTAGATCCAGTTAGATCAACTGGACTTGATTTAGATGTTTTGCTAGTCATCTGACCATTCTCAATTCAGAATGATTCATTCATAATTAATAATTCATTCATTCATAATCCAATTCATTCTGAATCACTAGAAAAATGTCCTAAGGAGCTTAACTTCAAGTTCAGTTGATCTAACTGAATACCACAGATATACCATGACTAGAGATGGGATCCGGGTCCGAGACAAAACCTCTTGGTTATGAAATCCGAATGTTCCGTCCAAAACGGATCATTCGGATTTTGGAACTTCTGAGCTTATTTTCTATGATTATCGAACGCTTGAGGATTAGCAAAAAATAGCCTTGAACGGTAGATAATCCTCGAAAATACGATCGAAAACTTGAAATTAGTTTCCGATTGTATTTTCAAGGATTCTTGAAAATAGCCTTGAATGTTCAATAATTACAGAAAATAAGCTCCGAAGTCCCAAAAGTATGCTCCGTTTAGGTTACATCGTGTTACACCAGGCGACGTTTCAGGACTATCCACTCCCTTTATCAAGCCTCTACAAAATGATATGATACACATTGGATGTGCAAACTTTTGAAGTTTACGCACAGAAGTGCACTGAACACAAGATCTACAGGTAAACATACCTTTCTTGGGGGCCTACAGCAAAGAGGTATGTTTATGAGACTACTGAAATTAATTTTGTATGATAGCTACTTTAAATTGCTGACAAATACTACTTACAGCTGAGGGGATCCAATGCCGCTCCTGCATATGCTAACATCTATATGTGTTCCTTTGAGGATAGAAACGTCTATGTACATCTCATAGTTAAGTCCTTTATAATTTAAAATTTAATCAAAAGGGAGATATTTTGGATTATGGTCTTAACAGGGTTTATAACCTACATGTATTCATTTAAATCGTATTATTATGTATATGTACCATGTGAGGCTGTTTAGATATTCTATACATGTTCTTGGTTGCATCACTATGTGCATTTGTATATACAGTATGTCTTTTTAAAAGACTTGGCCATGTGAGTAGGTCATGTGTCTAAGTCATGTGATCCTCACAGGTCTTAAATGCTGTTGATTGCATTGTGTATCACATCATTTTGTTGAGGCTTGATAAAGGGAGTGGATAGTCCCGAAAGGTCGCCTGGTGTAACACGATGTAACTGTGTTATATTTAATAAATTCTATAGAGCGCTGCACGATCTTTTTTTCTATTTGGAGTTTGAGGACTGCAGTTAGGCCTCACCTGTGCGTGCACCTTATACCCCCCTGATATATGTGGAGTGCTATTGGTTTACCTCTTTCTGTTTATATATATATATATATATATATATATATAAAACAAGGAAATTGGAGCCGCACACTGTTTGTAAGCAGTATCAAAAAAAGTTTATAAATCTTTCAAAAGGACATGACTGCCCACATATTAAATACCGACGTTTCGGGAGACACAGCTCCCTTTATCAAGAGTTGGGCAGTAAGTGAATACAATTTACAAAGCACAATTTATACAAAAACACACCAGAAGTGATGTCATCCTAGTACAGCCCCAGCATCAAATATGCTAATGATTAAGAGGCACAAAGGGCAAGAGCACCCACACAGGCACAAAAGGATATACATTAATCAATCATTGGACATTGATCTCTATAGGTTTTTTCGTACACTAAGGTTAAAAGTACATTTTTCAGATAAACATGTGTCTAGTGGTACTATTGGTAGTCAATCTGGTTTAACTATGAAAGATTTTGGTTTCAGGAAAAAGAGTAAGTTTGTTCCACCTACGACTTATTCTCCTGTTGAAACCTATATTAAACTGGTAGAGGCTGATATTCAGACCCTTACCGACAGTGAGGAATTTTTTCATATTAAGAAACATAATTTAACTAAAATTGAAATGGAAGCGTTGAAACGGCTGGAATCTAATAGAGACATTATTATACGGTCTTCTGATAAAGGAGGAGCGGTGGTTGTATTAGATCGGAGTTATTATGAGAATGAGATACTTACTCAATTGTCAGATACGAACGTATATACTAAATTGGAGGGTGATCCTACCTCAAAGTTTAAGATATCCCTTAAAACATTATTGCAGACTTTTGTTGAGGGTGGTATTATTACTGGAGAATTATGTGATTATCTACTGGTTATGTATCCTCGCATTCCTAAGTTGTATACTTTACCCAAAATACACAAAGATGAGTGTCATCCCCCCGGGCGTCCCATCGTCTCGGGGATTGACTCCATGTTTGTGCCACTTGCTACTATGCTGGATAAAATATTGGGCCCCCTAGTGTGTAATACCAAATCATACTTGAGGGACACTACAGATTTTTTGTCTAAATTGAATGATCTTCATGTTAATGAATGGGGAGACATACAGCTAGCCACTATGGATGTGGCCAGCTTGTATATGTCTATCCCACACATTGATGGATTGGCGGCTGCTAAAAAACTTCTTACTGAATATGGGCATGTACGGTCAGAGGAGGTTCATTTCTTTATGCAAATTTTGGAGTTTATACTCACTAAAAATTATTTTGAATTCAAAAATGAATTTTACCTCCAGGTGCGTGGGACTGCGATGGGGTCGAATGTCGCTCCGGCCTATGCCAATGCATTTATGGCAGGCTTGGAGGATGAGCACGTCTATCATGATGATCTCTATCGTGACCACTGTGTGGCATGGTGGAGATATATTGATGACGTGTTCATCCTCTGGCGGGGTGACATGTCTACCCTATTGCAGTTCCACGCTAGACTTAATAAAATACATCCATCTATTAAATTTGATCTTAGCAGTGACCCCAATACCATCCATTTTTTAGATGTGTGTTTGACAAAGAAAGATAATGCACTTCTTACTGACATATTTATCAAACCGACAGACCGTAATCAGATTCTGCACTTCACCAGTCAACACCCAGCACATATCAAAAGATCCATCCCCTATAGTCAGCTGTGCAGGGTTGATAGGCTGGTGAGTGACCCTCTACAAAAGAGAGTGCAATTAAAAAATATGTGTCAGAAATTTGTTAATAGAGGATATCCCAACAATGTTCTATCTGATGTTACTGATAAACTCAAAGAAAAAGATTACACCAGAAAGGTGTGGGTAAAAAAGATAGAACAAATTCTATGCAAAGAATTCCTTTTGTCCTAGACTATAACCAACAAAGTGGTGATATCAAAAATGTGATTATTAGGCATTGGAAAGTTTTGAGAAACTCATATCCCAATGTGGGTGAATTCAATTCGATCCCTATGTTCTCCTATAGGAGAGGGGCCACCATTGGTTCCAGGCTTAACCGTTATGGTGGGGTTGGAATTAATGATACCAATTCTAAAGAGGGTCAAATGGGGCTTAGAAATACTAAGAAGGGTATGGTTCCGTGTTACAATTGTGTACATTGCCGTTCAGTCATCAAGGCGACTAACTTTATACACCCCCGTACTGGTGATGTATATCCTTTGAGAGGTCTTTATACCTGTAACTCCCGTTTTGCTATTTATGCACTTATATGTCCGTGTGGACTCCTGTATATAGGAGAAACCACACAAAAAGTTAAAGCTAGAATTTCACAGCATAAGTCGTCCATCAATTTGCGACAAACAGCCTTGCCAGTACCACGCCACTTTATTGATGCTGGCCATTCTGCTGAGGACCTAAGATACTTGGTCCTGGAGGTCATCCCTGAGAAAGGTTATGGTAATAGGGAGGATAGACTTAAGAAAAAGGAAGTTTGGTGGGTTAAGAAATTAAAATCCTTGGCCCCTTTGGGGTTAAACAGGGATTATGATCTATTTTTATTCATTTAAAATGGTGATTGCGGTGGCTATTTCTTTATGTGCGGTCTTATAATGTTATTATATACTTGATTGATTAATGTATATCCTTTTGTGCCTGTGTGGGTGCTCTTGCCCTTTGTGCCTCTTAATCATTAGCATATTTGATGCTGGGGCTGTACTAGGATGACATCACTTCTGGTGTGTTTTTGTATAAATTGTGCTTTGTAAATTGTATTCACTTACTGCCCAACTCTTGATAAAGGGAGCTGTGTCTCCCGAAACGTCGTATTTAATATGTGGGCAGTCATGTCCTTTTGAAAGATTCATAAACTTTTTTGATACTGCTTATAAATAGTGTGCGGCTCCAATTTCCTTGTTTTCTATCTATGGTCAGGCGGGTGACCTTTGGGAGATTCGCGCACAATATATTGATGTCCCGGTGCTGCTGCTTTGTGATATATATACACACACACACAATTATCACACATTTACTTTTAAAATTTAACATTTTTGTAATGTTAAAATGTAATGTAATATAATGTCATTTTTTGACATTGCAGTTCCTGATGATCTAGATCAGAGTTTCCAATGTAATCTGTTGGCATTAACGGTAATCACATGTGAACAGGCGCCTGATAAAGGGCATACAGTATCCTGTTGGATATTGGGAACTTTGCTGATCGTTGTGTATGGGTCCAAATTGGTCAATCTCAATGGTAACAATCATCACTCTCACCTATGGGATCAGTGATTTGGGGCTGAGAATTTCCATTGACTGTTATCGGCTCCAGTTTTGGCCAAGATTGGATGATTCTCCATCCAAAATTACTATATTTACATATTTCGAAATGAAGGACATTTTAGAAGTTTTTCCCAGGCAGCTGAACTTTCAGGTTTTTTCTTTTTAGGGAAAAATCTTTCCCTGATCAGCACCTCCTGCTCTTCTGAACCCTCAATGCTGTGACCACCATTGTAACATTGTGACCAGCACTAACACAGCAGATGTTCTACACTCACCCCCATTGATTTCCATTCACTTTGGAAGTGACCCCTTCACCATAATAGTAGGAAATACCAGCAGAGTGAATCCTAATGATTTGAGCAGATTAGTGTGTGTTCCCCTTTATTCTGTGCAGGTCTGTAACTTTCTTATCAGAGGATCTAAAACATGTTTGTGTGATACAATTATTCATCGAAATCCCATAGGAAGACAAACGTGCCTGGGGCTGTTCTATTCATTGGCACCAAGTGATTTAAGAATCTGTCTCATGATGGATGAGAATGGATTGAGATATTCACTGTGCAACTATCTCTACAACTACTATGCTTTTTCTAATCACCCATTATCCCTCTATATCTGTAGCTCATAAAAAGCCATTGCCTTACCTAGTATCTATCACAGCTATTGCCTTTCCATTACCATCTTTTATTCCTTAATGTGTAATGTAATATGTTTGTGCAAAATATAACAACCAAAATGTTACCTTATTCTAAGCCACTAGTTATATGAACACACACATATCTATTGTATATATACATGTATTTGATGTTCGTGTTTGTGTACTGCTTCCCTGCTAGATCAGATGATCTGGTAAACCAAGTTAACACCCGGGAATCCTATTTATTTTCCTGTACGGGGGAGAACTGTGGCAGTGCAGCATTTTAACTCTTTTTTTCAATTTTGTTCATAAGGTCACTCTGGATGCCATTGATTTATTGAGCTATCCTGTCATGTTAACTTAATCCTCCAAACACCCTGTCTGTTTGTGTTGCTAGGCAGTAATACATCTCTCAGCTTAGAGATACTGCATGGCCACAGCTTGCTCAGCAGAATGAACACAGTACAGATCACACATCTGTGTAAAAGGGATTCTGTAATAGCTATATAGATATGGCCACTAAATACTCCAAGGCCTCCTATGAGAGAAAACAGCTGTAACTACCCACATTACAGTATGATTGGGATTTGTTCCTCGATACTTTACCAGATATAATCAGGTCTACATATGGGCCGGGTTCACCACAACGGTGATTTCACAAAAATGGTTAAAAATTCACCAAATCACAAAGGTGCCAGACTCATTCACTACCACGCTCCTGCGCAGATTTAACATTGTGTGTGAAATTTTAACACTAGCCTTGTATTTAATGGGCATGTCCTCCCTTTTTAAAACATTTATACAAAGATATCTGTTGTATTCAATTAGATCAACTGGACTTGAAGTTTAGTTCTTGAAGACGTTTCGCTAGTCATCCGACTGGCTTTCTCAATTCAGAATGACTTTTCCAGGGGACACAACTGCCACAGATTCTTGTACAAGTCATTCTGAATTGAGAGATCCAGTCGGATGACTAGCGAAACGTCTTCAAGAACTAAACTTCAAGTCCAGTTGATCTAATTGAATACAACAGATATACCATGACCTGGATGAATGAGAACCTTCACAAGCATTTACACAAAGAGTAATCAAAGGTAAGTCCTTTCTCCCCAGCATTCCTGGGTCCAGATATCTTACCAAGAACTGCTCTCTGCTATCTCTTTCCCAGCTTGGTAATCTGTAAATGAATGCAGCCATAAAGCAGACAAGCAGTGCCGCCATTGTAAGTCATAGCCTTGACTGGCATCTGCAATACCGGATGGACCGGAGGAGTCTAAGGTAAGATACATGGACTCAGGAGCACCGGGGAGAACAGTGGCGTGTTTGAAGGGTTACTGGTGCCTGGAATCCCCCCTTCTGCTATTCCACTTTATTTCGTGGCCATTGATTGTTCCATAGATAGTTCCATAAAATGTTGCATAGATTGTTACATTATTAATTGTGCTGCAAGTAAGAATCAGAATTTCAAAAATTATCCAGTCTGCTCTGTGATTGACAGCAGCATAGAGATCTGTATCAATATTAACCCTGCAGCTACCAGAGGTGATTGCTGTGACTGGGTTTATATAAAGTACTTGCTGTATCCACTCCTTTGTGATGGAACTTTCAGGGAGATTCAATTAAATTTCTTATTGCTAAAAATGGTGCTAATTTTGCCCCAACCAATCAGATGTTAGCTTTCAAATGTTAAATATGATCTGAATGGTTGGGGCAAAATTAGCACCATTTTAAGCAATAAGAACTTTTCTTGAGTCTCCCTGTTAGTGAGCAGGAAGAGGTAACATGGTGTTAGCATTGTATTTGAGGTTGAATAAAGACATACGTCCACCCAGTCCAACCCATCTAGCACTATCCTCATTTCCTGCCTAATTGTTGATGCCAGTCAAAAGAAAACCCACTAAATATATGAAGGGGAAAAAATTCCTTCCTGACTCCAAGTGGCAATCGGAAATTCCCCTGGATCAACTCTACTTTATGTATCAACACCAGTAACTTTCCTTGCAACATTCCTTGTTTGCAGAAACTCATCCAGCTTTTTTTTTTAAAAACTGACCAATGAACCTGCCATAACAATGTCCACTGGAAGACAGTTCCATAGCTTTACCGTTCTCACAGTGAAAACCCCTTTCCGAACCTGAAGCCTAAACTTCTTTTCTTCAAGTCTTAAGAAATGTCTGCGTGTCCTCTGACATGCTCTATTGGTGAACAATGCCCTAGATAGTTTATTGTATGGCCCGTTAATGTATTTATACACAGTAATCATATCCCATGCAATCGCCTTTTCTCTAGCGTACATAATTGTAACTTATCTAATCTCTCTTCATATTCAGGCTCCTCCAATCCCCTTATTCATTTATTTTCCCTTTTCTGAACCCTTTCCATTTCAAAGATGTGCACATAATTGACAAAATTGCACTGCATATTCCAAATGAGGTCTTACCAATGCTTTGTACAGAGGCAGAATAATATTTTTCTCCCTTGAATCCATACCTCTCTTCATACAAGACAATACCATGCTGGCTCTAGCTATTTTTGCCTGGCACTGCTTGCTACCTTTAAGTTTGTTATCCTCCAAAACTCCAAGATCCTTTCCCAACAGGGATTCACTTAACACAGAGCCATTTATAGTATAAGCAGCACAACAATTTTTAAGTACAAAATGCATCAACATTGACAACATGTACAAATTGGCTACCCCAGACCAACAGACAATAACATTACATTAGTCGCCTATGGGGGACTGTATCAAAAGCCTTTGCAAAATCCAAGTATACTACATCTACTGCTATGCCAGTGTCTACTTTTCTACTCACTTCCTCATAAAAGCCAAGCAAGTTAGTTTGACAAGATCTATTCCACCTAAATCCATGCTTGTTACTACTTATAATGTCAGTCCTTAAAACATACTCTAGATTATGTTCCCTTATTAAACTTCCCAGTATCTCCCCCACCACTTAAGTTAAACTTACAGGCCTGTAATTACCCGTCTTGAACGACTACCCTTTTTAAATATTGCAATAACATCAGCTGAACTTAGCTCCTTAAGGACCAGAGGATGTATTTTAATCCGGTCCAGGAGATTTATTAATATTAACCTTATTTAGTTGTTTCTGTACCATATCCTCGGTTAACAAAGTGCACTTGCATCTTTTATACCATTACTGCTAATATACTCTATGATATCTGTACTTGGATCTTCTATAGTTTATCCAGAGGGAAAAAAAAATATTCAAGACATTTGTTTTTTCGCCATCCTTCGTAACTAACTTATCCTCATTGATAAATGTGCCACATTTTCAGTCCCCATCTTCTTACTATTAATATACTTAAAACATTTTATTTAGGATTAGTGATGCTTTGTTCAGTTATCCTAAATTCATTATTAATCAATGAGAAAGTGTTTGTATTGCTGGCAACATTGTATTGTATGACTGTGAGGGCAGATAGTCATGGGGGCACTTTGAGCTATTGTACAGCAGTGTGTTTATATGTGTGTGTGGGTGTGTAGCAGTGTGTGTTGAATTGTATGTATTTGTGACTGTGTAACGGTGTATGTGTAGATTGTGTAGCAATGTATGTGTGTGTGTGGGGGGTAGTAGTGCATATGTATGTAGCAGAATATGTATATGTAAATGTGTACTAGTATATACATGTGAGTGAATATGTGTTGCAGTATATTTGAGTGTGCTGCATGTGTGTATATAGCAATGTGTGTGGGTGATGGTGGCTCAGTGCCTTGCAGTGCTGACGTCCTGGGTTTAAATCCTCACTTGGCCACAACTACAAGGAGTTTATATGATCTCCCTGTGCTTGTGTGGGTTTCCTCTGGGCACTCCTGTTTCCTTCACAGTAATATAAGGGATAACACACCCCAGTGTAATATAACAATATTGCCCCACCGAGTTTACAGGGCAGGGAGCTCTGAGGTGTTGTAAATGTATAATGTGAAGCACATTATTTCTTATAATACATAAGTTTCTGATTCCTTACCCCCCCAATTGCATTTTAAATTCTAGCCTTGTCCCCATTCCCACCTAAATGTAAACCCCCCAAGCTACCAACTCTTAAGGTAGGCATACAAGGCATCGATATTCCGATCGAATATCAAAGACACTTTTTCCTGGTTTTCGATATACCGATTGCCAAGATCGGTCTATCGGAAAAAGACTGATCGGGCAAGATGTAAAATTTTCCATCTATCCCATCTACCAGAACCAGATTGTCTGTGCAAGGTGGGGATATTCGATCGGTACTTCCGATTGGATCTACGATAGTTTTGGACGATCGCAAATCCGATCGGAAGAATATTGGACCGTGTCTGCCCACCTTTACTTATACCAGTAGAAAGGAAAATCCCAGCCCAGCAGTTATCTGGTTAAACAACTCTTTGAAGAGGAGAGACTTTTATTTTGAATTGACAGGAAGCTGGTCCCGTAAGTGAAGTTAAACACGATACACAAACTGCTGAGTCATTGTTCAGGCATGTGCACTGTGCTGAATTTCCTGAACAGGATCTGGAATGGGAAGGGCAGTGGGAGATAAGAAACAAGTCACTTAGTGACATAGCTGAGTGATTTTTAGAAGGATTTCTACCACTGCACCTCGCATTATTAAATATTATACTCATGCATTATAAGGATATTACATCACCGAGGAGTTCCCTGACCATGCAGAAGCAGAAGGCTATAGGCTGAGTGCTTTTACACAGGCTAGGGGACTCCAAGGTGATGTAATATCCTTCTATTATAATGTGAAGGGGCACATTATTTCTTATTATTTAAGGTTTATATATTTCGTTTTTTGTATTAAGGCTGGGTACAGCTTTAAAAACTGTTATGACTTCAGTACCATTGCAATGCTGTCATTTTAAAGAGTTTGAAGGAGTTTGTACCTTGTTTTGAGTATAGTTGCCATGGAAATGTAAGGGTAGGGTGGATGTTGGGGTGTATCAGCAGGTGTGTATACCTGTGTCTGTGTGGTGTTACAGGGTATGTTTTTGTGCTGTAGAACATAAAAGTAAAACATTTTTTAATGGTTTATGTATGGTTGCCATGAAAAGGGGTAGGTTGAGTGTGATGGTGTATCAGTAGGTGTGTTTGTTTTTGCTCTTTAGACTAAACTTTATTTAATGGTTTATATGTGGTTGCCATGGAATAATAAGCATATTCTTTATTTTATTACTGCTGATTTACATAATTTATGGAGGAAAAATATTTGTCCTGTAAAGTAAAATTATCTTTCCAGTGAATGGGGGGGGGGGGGTGTTTTGGAGTATTTTAGCTTTAAAGTACTTGCATGGCACAAAGGCTCAATAGGAAAATAACTAGTGGGCTTCCTGTGGTCACATTAGGCTATTAGTTTTAACTAGAAACATTTACATGGGACTGTGAAGTGCATTAAACCAGAAACATAAATAGACATCTAAATACCTATATTTATTGTTCCTTTACCAGAGCAGTTTAAGGATTGCAGACCTGTTATACATAATCATCACTGTCTTCCAGTGGACGTTGTAATGGCAGGTTCATTGGTCAGTTTCAAAAAAAAGCTGGATAAGTTTCTGCAAACAAGTAAAGTTGCAAGTTACTGGTATTGATACATAAAGTAGAGTTGATCCAGGGAAATTTTCGATTGCCACTTGGAATCAGGAAGGAATTTTTTTCCCCCTTCATAAATTTGGTGGGGTTTTTTTGCCTTCCTCTGGATCAACAGTTAGGCAGGTAATGAGGATATTGCTAGATGGGTTGAACTGGATGGACGTATGTCTTTATTCAACCTCAAATACTATACTGTACTATACTATCACATTGCATAGTATGGATGGGTGTATGTGTGTATAGACACTGTGTAGGGTTTCCTTAGTGTTAATTAAATGTAGAGTACAGCAAATTATGTTAAGCACTTTTTATTGTTTGCACATGTAAACACTATAAGAACTTTATGTACTTGTACAGGTGTTTATTCATCTGTATAAATTAACTATTTATTTAGTAGTAAAATAATGTGTGATTAATTATGAGATAATTTAATCTAATGCTTTAGATTTATTTTTTAGAAAATCATAGTTGCTAGTACAACATAAATGTGCAGTATACAATAGTCAATGTGCAGTACACAATAGTCAATGTGCAGCATACAATAGTCAATGTGCAGTATACAATAAAGCAAACATGCTATACACAATAAGCAATGTGTCTTATACAATAAGCAATGTGCCGTATACAATAAGCAATGTGCAGTATACAATAAGTAATGTGCTGTATACAATAAGCAATATGCAGTATATAATAAACAATGTACAGTATACAATAAGCAACATGATGTATACAATAAGCAATGTGCTGTATACAATAAGCAACATGCTGTATACGATAAGTAATGTGCTGAATACAATAAGCAATATGCAGTATATAATAAACAATGTACAGTATACAATAAGCAACGTGGTGTATACAAAAAGCAACATCCAGTATACAATAACCAATGTACAGTATACAATAAGCAATGTGCAGTATACAATAAGAAACGTGCAGTATACAATAAGCAATGTACAGTATACAATAAGCAATGTGCAGTATACAATAAGCAATATGCAGTATATAATAAACAATGTACAGTATACAATAAACAATGTACAGTATACAATAAGCAACATGCAGTATGCAATACGCAATATGCAATATATAATAAACAATGTACAGTATACAAAAAGCAATGTGCTGTATACAATAACCAATATGCAGTATATAATAAACAATGTACAGTATACAATTAGCAACATGATGTATACAATAAGCAACGTGCTGTATAGAATAAGCAATGTGCTGTATACAATAAGCAATATGCAGTATATAATAAACAATGTACAGTGTTCAGATTGGAAAACCTTTATCAAGTGATAAAGGGTTTCAACCCGAAACCTGTAATGTAGACTAACAAATAAACTTTTGGTAGCAAATACTGCTTTTGCCTTAGTTTCTCCCTCATCTAATATTTGATACAACTTCGGATCTTGTGTGTGGTTGAATGACGCATTAGAGGGTTCATACACAGCTGCTTTTTGTGTGTAAGGTACTGTTTTGATATATTATTGATATTGATCACCTGTAGGTTGGTAGTCTTAAATAGAGATGTATGTGGTGTTTTGAATCGAATCTGAGGTTTCTAAGTCACACACTAAACTTTCGGAACTCCCAGATTTCACAGAACCCGTATTTCCAAAGTTTTTGATTTTTATCGAAAGTAGACGATATATCGAAAATTGAAAATAGCCGAATATTGAAAATCGAAAATAGATGATTATCGAAAATCGAAATTTCGGTACCCTCAAAATTAACGATTGATTTCGGTAACCCCCCGAAAATAGAATGCGGAAGCTCAAAACAGCCTGATTGTGAGGGAATTTAAAAAATTTTTGGTTCCTATTTACAGGTTCCCCAGACCATTCCCCAGGTCTCTGTGCTATTACAGTAACCCTATATTACCATTTTGTCCTCAATGGACAGAAACTCTTTAATTTTTTTTCTCCCATAGACTTCTAATGGTGTCGTTTTCAAATTCGAGATTCGAAAATAGAACAAAGCTCAACATTTTGAACATCTCTGGTCTTAACCTATCATTCTTGATTTTACCACCACAACAGATCACCCCGTTGCTAAATAAATGATCATAAAGCATTACTGTATTAATCTGTGTTTAAATCTGATTGGTCAAATTAGATCGGACTCTCTATACATTATTAACTTTAAAACAAAACGTTGCAAACAATACCTTTACAGAAAACCATTATTAATTCCTCCTGTAATGATAGCATTGTGTTTACTACCCAAACCATTAATTAACACCCTCATATTAAAACAATCATAGAGCATAGAATCTGAAAGTGGAATCCACAGCCACATTAAGATAATGTATAATTTAGTGCTAGATTACTTATGAGTAGCTAAATAGAAGTATTTCACATCAGTATATATATGATTATGCTAGGATCTGTAGCTTTCATTGGACACACATTGACTCACTGAGTCACACTGTTAGTGCGCTTTGCCTCATGCCATATTTATCTCTATATTAGCTCTTTCACAAAGCCAGGTGTATCAGAAAACTTGAATGCATCTGATCTCATCATTTTATCCGTGGAATTTAAACAATGGCTCTCCTTTTAAGCATTCTATTGCACAACTTTTGGCGTAGAGATAGCCGATCTTCATAAGTTTGGTTTTCGACTTATTGAAGTCAATGGGGAGTTATAGTTTGAAAAGTTTGGATGATTTACACACAAACTACACAATGGTACACTTACTGTAAATGGCTGTGGCAACCTGGAAATGGTGGGTTTACCGAACGATACTTTTCGGGAGTTAAACGAAATAGACCAAAAATGAGGGTTTACTGAAATCAAACATTTTTTCTAGGGTTACCGAAATTGAAGGCTACATTCGAGGGTTAGCGAACAATACATTCTAGGTGTATTGAAAACATCCTATACATTGAGGTTTTGTGTCCATCACTACTTTGGGGTCACTAGATAGTTACACACTTAGTAACATACATAGTATAGTGGTTAAATAAAGACATGCATCCATCAAGTCCACCTTTTCACCCTCCTTTTTTAACCTTTTTACTTTAAGATGGCCATAAACTAGTTAGATTTTTAAAGCTGATTAGATGTTTGTTCTGTTCATCATACTACCTGCTCAGCAATGGTTACCTGCGTCGTTCCTGGCGACATTTCAATGCTGGATTACACTTAACAATCACCTTTACATACAGCCGTAACTCATTCATAAAGTGGTCAAGAAATCCAGTTCAGGTTAACTTACTAGTTTAAGGGACACTTATAAACTAGTACATTATCCTTATAGCAGACATCATGCTGTCCCATCTTTCCCCACTGACAGATTTACCAAAGTGATATACTTGATTGTCAGTCTGTGTTTAAGAATTAAAGACCATGTGATCAGGAAAAAATGTCTGATCATTGTTTCTAAAATCTGAGGTTTTGGCCATGTGCAGTAACTAGTGGTACAGATGACGGCAATCCCTGCAAAAAACTATGATTCCAAGCTTCCAAGCTGATACGGTTTGTTCCATGCACCCATTCACTTTGTATCTAGCCCACGTTTAGATCCGTTAGATCACTGACTTGATTTAGATGTTTTTGCTAGTCATCTGACCATTCTCATTCGAATGATTCATTTCATAATTAATAATTCATTCATTCATAATCCATTCATTCTGAATCACTAAAAAATGTCCCTAAGGAGCTTAACTTCAAGTTCATTGATCTAACTGAATCACACAGATATCACCATGACTAGAGATGGGATTCCGGGTCCGTAGACAAAACCTCTGGTTATGAAATCCGATGTTCCGTCCAAAACGGATCATTCGGATTTGGAACTTCTGAGCTTATTTTTCTATGATTTAATCGAACCTTGAGGATTAGCAAAAAATACCTTGACTGTAATATCCTCGAAAATACGATCGAAACTTGAAATTATTTTTCCGATTGTATTTTTCAAAGATTCTTGAAAATAGCCTTGAATGTTCAATAATCTACGAAAATAAGCTCCGAAGTCCCAAAAGTATGCTCCGTTTAGGTTTACAATCGGTTACACCGGCGACGTTTCAGGACTATCCACTCCCTTTATCAAGCCTCTACAAAATGATATGATACACATTGGATGTGCAAACTTGTGAATGTTTACGCACAGAAGTGCACTGAACACAAGATCTACAGGTAAACATACCTTCCTTGGGGCCTACAGCAAAGAGTGTTGTTTATGAGACTACTGAATTTCATTTTGTATGATAGCTACTTTAAATTGCTGACAAATACTACTTACAGCTGAGGGATCCAATGCCGCTCCTGCATATGCTAACATCTAGATGTGTTCCTTTGAGGATAGAAAACGTCTATGTACATCTCATAGTTAAGTCCTTATAAATTAAATTAATCAAAGGGGAATATTTTGGATTATGGTTTACAGGGTTTATAACCTACATGTATTCATTTAAATCGTTTATTATGTATATGTACCATGTGAGGCTGTTTAGATATTCATAACATGTTCTTGGTTGCATCCTATGTGCATTTGTATATACAGTATGTCTTTTTAAAAGACTTGGCCATGTGAGTAGGTCATGTGTCTAAGTCATGTGATCCTCACATGTCTTAATGCTGTTGATTGCATTGTGTATCACATCCTTTTGTTGAGGCTTATAAAGGGAGTGGATAGTCCCGAAAGGTCGCCTGGTGTACACGATGTAACTGTTGTTTTATAATATTCTATAGAGCGCTGCACGATCTTGTTTTTTATTTGAGTTTTGAGAATGCAGTTGGCTCACCTGTCGTGCACCTTATACCACCCCCTCCTGATATTGTGGAGTGCTATTGGTTTACCTCTTTCTGTTTATAATATTTATATATTATATATATATATAATAAAACAAGAAATTGGAGCCGCACCTGTTTGTAGCAGTATCAAAAAAATTTATAAACTTTCAAAAGACATGACTGCCCACATATAAATACCGACGTTTCGGAGAACACAGCTCCCTTTATCAGAGTTGGGCAGTATGTGATACAATTACAAAGCACAATTTATACAAAAACACACCAGAAGTGATGTCATCCTAGTACAGCCCGCAGCATCAAATATGCTAATGATTAAGAGGCACAAAGGGCAAGAGGCACCCACACAGGCAACAAAAGGATATACATTAATCAATCATTGGACATTGATCTCTATAGGTTTTTTCGTACACTAAGGTTAAAGTACATTTTTCATATAACCTGTGTCTAGTGGTACTATTGGTAGTCATCTGGTTTAACTATGAAAGATTTTGGTTTCAGGAAAAAGAGTAAGTTTGTTCCACCTACGCTTATTCTCTGTTGAAACCTATATTAAACTGGTAGAGGCTGATATTCAGACCCTTACCGACAGTGAGGAATTTTTTCATATTAAGAAACATAATTTAAACTAAATTGAAATGGAAGCGTTGAAACGGCTTGAATCTAATATGAGACATTTTATAAATTACGGTCTTCTGATAAAGGAGGAGCGGTGGTTGTATTAGAATCGGAGTTATTATGAGAATGAGTACTTACTCAATTGTCATACGAACGAATATACTAAATTGAGGGTGATCCTACCTCAAATTTTAAGATATCCTCTAAAAACATTATTGCAGACTTTTGTTGGGTGGTATTTATTACTGGAGAATTATGTGATATCTACTGGTTATGTATCCCCTCGCATTCCTAAGTTTGTATACTTTACCCAAATACACAAAGATGAGGTGTCATCTCCCCCCGGCGTCCCATCGTCTCGGGATTGACTCCATTTTTGCCACTTGCTACTATGCTGGATAAAATATTGGGCCCCCTAGTGTGTAATACCAATATCATACTTGAGGGACACTACAGATTTTTGTCTAAATTGAATATCTTCATGTTAATGAATGGGAGACATACAGCAGCCACTTGGATGTGGCCAGCTTTATTGTCTATCCCACACATTGATGGATTGGCGGCTGCTAAAAAACTTCTTACTGATATGGGCATGTACGGTCAGAGGAGGTTCATTTCTTTATGCAAATTTTGGAGTTTATACTCACTAAAAATTATTTTGAATTCAAAAATGAATTTTTCCTCCAGGTGCGTGGGACTGCGATGGGGTCGAATGTCGCTCCGGCCTATGCCAATGCATTTATGCCGGCTTGAGGATGAGCACGTCCTATCTGATGATCTCTATCGTGACCCACTGTGTGTGCATGGGGGAGATATATTGATGACTGTGTTCATCCTCTGGCGGTGACATGTCTACCCTATTGCATTCCGGACGCTAGACTTAATAAAATACATCCATCTATTAATTTGATCTTAGCAGTGACCCCAATACCATCCATTTTTTTAGATGTGTTTGACAAAGAAATAATGCACTTCTTACTGACAATATTTATCAAACCGACAGACCGTAATCAGATTCTGCACTTCACCAGTCAACACCCATCAATATCAAAAGATCCATCCCTATATCAGCTGTGGGCAGGTGTTGATAGGCTGGTGAGTGACCCTCTACAAAGAGAAGTGCAATTAAAAATATGTGTCAAATTTGTTATAAGATATCCCAACATGTTCTAATCTGATGTTACTGATAAACTCAAAGAAAAAGATTACACACAGAAGGTGTGGGTAAAAAAGATAGAACAATTCTATGCAAAGAATTCCTTTTGTCTCGACTATAACCAACAAAGTGGTGATATCAAAAATGTGATTATCGGCATTGGAAAGTTTTGAGAAACTCATATCCCAATGTGGGTGAATTCAATTCGATCCCTATGTTCTCCTATAGGAGAGGGGCCACCATTGTTCCAGGCTTAACCGTTATGGTGGGGTTGGAATTAATGATACCAATTTCTAAAGAGGGTCCAAATGGGGCTTAGAAATAACTAAGAGGTATGGTTCCGTTTTACAATTGTGTACATGCCGTTCAGTCATCAAGGCGACCACTTTATCACCCCCGTACTGGTGATTATATTCCTTTGGAGAGGTCTTTATAACCTGTAACTCCCGTTTTGCTCTATTTATGCACTTATATGTCCGTGTGGACTCCTGTATATAGGATAAACCACACAAAAAGTTAAAGCTAGAATTTCACAGGCATAAGTCGTCCATCAATTTGCGACAAACAGCCTTGCCATACCACGCACACTTTATTGATGCTGGCCATTTGCTAGGGACCTAAGATACTTGTCCTGGAGGTCATCCCTGAGAAGGTTATGGTAATAGGAGGAATAGACTTAAGAAAAAAGGAAGTTTGGTGGGTTAAAAGAAATTAAATCTTGGCCCTTTGGGGTTAAACAGGATTATGATCTATTTTTATTCATTTAAAATGGTGATTTGCGGTGGCTATTTCTTTATGTGCGGTCTATAATTTTATTATATACTTGATTGATAATGTATATCCTTTTGTGCCTGTGTGTGCTCTTGCCCTTTTGTGCCTCTTAATCATTACATATTGATGCTGGGGCTGTACTAGGACTGACATCACTTCTGGTGTGTTTTTCTATAATTGTGCTTTGTAAATTGTATTCACTTACTGCCCAACTCTTGATAAGGGAGCTGTGTCTCCCGAAACGTCGTTTTAAATATGGTGGGCAGTCATGTCCTTTTGAAAGATTCATAAACTTTTTTGATACTGCTTATAAATGGTGTGCGTTCCATTTCCTTGTTTTCTATCTATGGTCAGGGGCGGGTGCCTTTGGGAGATTCGCGCACAATATATTGATGTCCCGGTGCTGCTGCTTGTGATTGGGTTATATATAATATATATATATAAATATATATATATATCACACACACACAATTATCACACATTACTTTTAAAATTTAACATTTTTGTAATGTTAAAATGTAATGTAATATGATGTCATTTTTTGACATTGCAGTTCCTGATGATTCTAGATCAGAGTTTTCCCATGTAATCTGTTGGCATTAACGTACTCCATGTGAACAGGCGCCTGATAAGGGCATACAGTATCCTGTTGGATATTGGAACTTTGCTGATCGTTGTGTATGGGTCCAAATTGGTCAATCTCAATGGTACAATCTCACTCTCACCTATGGGATCAGTTGATTTGGGGCTGAGAATTTCCATTGAACTTTTATCGGCTCCAGTTTTGGCCAAGATTGGATGAATTCTCCATCCAAATTACTATATTTTTACATATTTCGAAATGAAGGACATTTTGAAGTTTTTCCCAGGCACTGAACATTCAGGTTTTTCTTTTTAGGAAAAATCTTTCCCGATCAGCACCTCCTGCTCTTCTGAACCCTCATGCTGTGACCACATTGTAACATTGTGACCAGCACTAACACAGCAGATGTTCTCACTACTCACCCCCATGGATTTCCATTCCTTTGGAAGTGAACCCCTTCACCATAATAGTAGGAAATACCACAGAGTGAATCCTAATGATTTAGCAGATTAGTGTGTGTTCCCCTTTATTATTGCAGGTCTGTAACTTTCTTATCAGAGGATCTAAAACTGTTTGGTGTGATACAATTAATTCATAAAATCCCATAGGAAGACAAACGTGCCTGGGGCTGTTCTATTTCATTGCACCAAGGATTTAAGAATCTGTCTCATGATGGATGAGAATGGATTGAGATATTCACTGTGGAACTATCTCTACAACTACTATGCTTTTTTCTAATCACCCATTATCCCTCTATATCTGTAGCTCATAAAAAGCCATTGCCTTACCTAGTATCTATCATCAGCTATTGCCTTTCCATTACCATCTTTTATTCCTTAATTTGTCATGTAATATGTTTGTTGCAAAATAAACAACCAAATTTACCCTTATCTAAGCCACTAGTTATATGAACCACACCATATCTATTGTATATATACATGTATTGATGTTCGTGTTTTGTACTGCTTCCCTGCTAGATCGATGATCTGGTAAACCAAGTTACCCCGCGGAAATCCTATTTATTTTCCTGTACGGGGAGAACTGTGCAGTGCAGCTTTTACACTCTTTTTTTTTTCAATTTTGTTATAAGGTCACTCTGGATGCCATTGATTATTGAGCTATCCTGTCATGTTAACTTAATCCTCCAAACACCCTGTCTGTTTGTGTTGCTAGGCAGTATACATCTCTCAGCTTAGAGATACTGCATTGCCACACTTGCTCAGCAGAATGAACACAGTACAGATCACACATCGTGTAAAGGGATTCTGTAATAGCTATATAGATATGGCCACTAAATACTCCAAGGCCTCCTATGAGAGAAAACAGCTGTAACTACCCACATTACAGTATGATGGATTTGTTCCTCGATACTTTACCAGATATAATCAGGTCTACATATGGGCCGGGTTCACCACAACGGTGATTTCACAAAATGGTTAAAAATTCACACAATCACAAAGGTGCCAACTCATTCACTACCACGCTCCTGCGCAGATTTAACATTGTGTGTGAAATTTTAACACTAGCCTTGTATTTAATGGGCATGTCCTCCCTTTTAAAACATTATACAAAGATATCTGTGTATCAATTGATCAACTGGACTTGAAGTTTAGTTCTTGAGTGTTTCGCTAGTCATCTGACGGGCTTTCTCAATTCATAATGACTTTTCCAGGGGACACACATTGCCACAGATTCTTGTACAAGTCATTCTGAATTGAAGATCCAGTCGGATGACTAATGAAACTCTTCAAGAACAAACTTCAAGTCCAGTTGATCTAATTGAATCCAACAGATATACCATGACCTGGATGAATGAGAACCTTCACAAGCATTTACAACAAAGAGTATCAGGTAAGTCCTTTCCTCCCCAGCATTCCTGGGTCCAGATATCTTACCAGAACTGCTCTCTGCTATCTCTTTTCCCAGCTTGGTAATCTGTAAATGAATGCACGCCATAAAGCAAGACCAGCAGTGCCGCCATTGTAATCATACCTTGACTGGCATCTGCATACCGGGATGACCGAGGAGTCTAAGGTAAGATACATGGACTCAGGAGCACCGGGGAGAACAGTGGCGTGTTTGAAGGGTTACTGGTGCCTGGAATCCCCCTTCTGCTATTCACCCTTTATTTCGTGGCCATTGATTGTTCCATAGAAGTTGCCATAAAATGTTGGCATAGATTGTTACATTATTATTTGTGCTGCAAGAAGAATCAAATTTGTTTGTTTCAAAAATTATCCAGTCTGCTCTGTGATTGACAGCAGCATAGAGATCTTGTATCAATATTAACCCTGCAGCTACCGAGGTGATTGTGTGACTGGGTTTATATAAAGTACTTGCTGTAATCCACTCCTTTGTGATGGAACTTTCAGGGAGTCATTAATTTCTTATTGCTAAAAATGGTGCTAATTTTGCCCCAACCATCAATGTTAGCTTTCAAATGTTAAATATGATCTGATGGTTGGGCAAAATTGCACCATTTAAGCTAATAAGACTTTTCTTTGAGTCTCCCTGTTAGTGAGCAGAGAGTAGAACATGGTGTTAGCTAGTATTTGAGGTTGAATAAAGACATACGTCCACCCAGTCCAACCCATCTAGCACTAATCCTCATTTCCTCGCCTAATTGTTGATCCAGGCAAAAGAAACCCCTAAATATATGAGGGGAAAAAATTCCTTCCTGACTCCAAGTGGCAATCGAATTCCCCTGGATCAACTCTACTTTATGTATCACACCAGTACTTTCCTTGCAACATCCTTGTTTTGCAGAAACTCACCACCAGCTTTTTTTTTTAAAAAACTGACCAATGAACCTGCCTAACAATGTCCACTGGAAGACAGTTCCATAGCTTTAACCGTTCTCACAGTGAAAAACCCTTTCCGAACCTGAAGCCTAAACTTCTTTTCTTCAAGTCTTAAGAAATATCTGCATGTCCTCTGACTGCTCTATTGGTGAACAATGCCCAATGTTTATTGTATGGCCCGTTAATGTATTTATACACAGTAATCATATCCCATGCAATCGCCTTTTCTCTAGCGTACATAATTGTAACTTATCTATCTCTCTCTTCATATTCAGGCTCCTCCATCCCCTTATTAATTATTTTCCTTTTCTGACCCTTTCCATTCAAAGATGTGCACTATTGACAAATTGCACTGCATATTCCAAATGAGGTCTTACCAAGCTTTGTACAGAGGCCAGAATAATATTTTTCTCCCTTGAATCCATACCTCTCTTCATACAAGACAATACAATGCTGGCTCTAGCTATTTTTGCCTGGCACTGCTTGCTACCTTTAAGTTTGTTATCCTCCAAACTCCAGATCCTTTCCCAACAGGATTCACTTAACAACAGAGCCATTTATAGTATCACAGCAAACAATTTTTATAAGTCCAAAATGCACTCAACATTGACACATGTACAAATGGGCCTACCCCAGACCAACAGAACAATAACATAACATTAGTCCCTATGGGGGACTGTATCAAAACCTTTGAAAATCCAAGTATACTACATCTACTGCTATGCCGTGTCTACTTTTCTACTACACTTCCTCATAAGCCAGCAAGTTAGTTTGACAAGATATATTCCCTTAAATCCATCTGGTTACTACTTATAATGTCGTCCTTAAACGTACTCTATATGTTCCCTTATTAACTTACCAGTATCTCCCCCACCACTTAAGTTAAAACTTACAGGCCTGTACTTACCCGTCTTGAACGACTACCCTTTTTAATATTGCAATAACATCAGCTGAACTTAGCTCCTTAAGGAACCCGAGGATGTATTTTAATCCGGTCCAGGAGATTTATTAATTTAACCTTATTAGTTGTTTCTTTCGTACCTATCCTCCGGTTTAAAAGTGCCACTTGCATCTTTTATACCATACTGCATATACTCTATGATATCTTACTTGGATCTTCTCTATAGTTTATCCAAGGGAAAAAAAAAATTCAACATTTGTTTTTTCGGCCATCCTTCGTACTAACTTTCCTCATTGATAAATGTGCCACATTTTCAGTCCCCATCTTCTTACTATTATATACTTAAAACATTTTATTTAGGATTAGTGATGCTTGTTCAGTTACCTAAATCATTATTAACAATGAGAAAGTTGTTTGTATTGCTGGCAACATTGTATTGTATGACTGTGAGGGCAGATAGTCTGGGGGCACTTTGAGCTTTTGTAACAAGTGTGTTTATAGTGTGTGTGGGTGTGTAGCAGTGTGTGTTGAATTGTATGATTTGTGACGTGTGTACGGTGTAGTGTAGATTGTGTAGCAATGTAGGTGTGTTGTGTGGGGGTATAGTGCATATGTATGGTACAGAATATGTATATGTAATGTGTACTAGTATATACATGTGAGTGAATATGTGTAGCAGTATATTTGAGTGTGCTGCATGTGTGTATATAGCATGTGTGTGGGTATGGTGGCTCAGTGCCTTGCATGCTGACGTCCTGGGTTTAAATCCTCACTTGGCCACAACTACAAGGAGTTTATATGATCTCCCTGTGCTTGTGTGGGTTTACTCTGGGCAACTCCTGTTTCCTTCACAGTATATAAGGGATAACACACCCCCGTGTAATATACACATATTGCCCCACGAGTTTACAGGGCAGGGAGCTCGGAGGTGTTGTAAATGTAATTGTGAAGCACATTATTTCTTATAATACATAAGTTTCTGATTCCTTACCCCCCAATTTGCATTTTAAATCTAGCCTTGTCCCCATTCCCCCTAAACCCCAAGCTCCAACTCTTAAGGTAGGCATACAAGGCATCGATATTCCATCGAATATCAAAGACACTTTTTCCTGGTTTTCGATATAACCGATTGCCAAATCGGTCTATCGGAAAAAGACTGATCGGGCAGATGTAAAATTTTCCTCTATCCCTCTACCAACCAATTGTCTGTCAAGGTGGGGATATTCGATCGGTACCTCCGATTGGGATCTACGATAGTTTTGGACGATCGCAATCCGATCGGAAGATATTGGACGTGTCTGCCCACCTTTCTTATACCAGTAGAAAGGAAAATCCCAGCCCAGCGTTATTGGGCCTTCGATTCTTCCCAAGATTATATAATTCAATCATACCGTCTCATTCTGCTGTTATTTGTTGCCAGTAGACTAAGACCCAACAGCATTTGCCCATTAGGTGGCATTGCAATCCTAACCCAGGACGTATAAGCCTTTTATGCACACCGAATAACAGATTGTAATCCATTCCATTCATAGTCTGTCACACCAAAAATCCATGGCTCTAGTGACTCAGTGCTATCTATAAAAAAGCTGGAATCTTAGTCATAGAATAAACATCGGTGAACGGTGTAAATAAGCAGCTATTAAAAATGAGACACTAAATACCCCCACCCTGCCATGTCAGACATGAACAGTCACCAAAACCATTACATATAACATACCATAACACATAGCTTAAACTCCCAGTGTTAGTATTAATGTACCTAGTTACACTGGACCACAGTGTTTTGTTACTTCTTTTGTTATGTTAAATTAGCTATTCCCAACTTACTACAATAATTAGACTTATTTACCATTACAAACAGTGAAAAAGGTGACTTCACAGATACTGCTCTGATAAGTACATTTTTGAACAATTTAAGTCCTTTGGTTTCTGGTTTGTTTCCAAAGCAGGGTACCAATCTATTAAAGACTATATCCAATATATATAGTTTAGGGAGATCGCTTGGTGACTGCCAACACCCTGACAGTGTTTCCCCCCCCAAGATCCCCCACCCAGAAAATAATGTTTGGGCCCGATCCTACTTCACCAAACATGGTTTCTGAGGAGAAGCTATATCTGTTCATAGGAAAAATTAAGAAAGAGGTGGCCCTCCCTGTCCCTTGTAGTTACGCCCCCCGGTCCTCATTTCTCGTATTCAATTTGATTGGATAAAGAGGGAAAAAGTAATATTTCTACCTTGAATCCTTAGTACCTCTTTTTAAATTCCTAGGTTGTATTATATGGTGAATAATCTGCAGGGAGATTCAATGGAAAGTCTTATTGTTAGAATGGTGCCAATCAGATCTTATTTAACATTTGAAAGCTAAATCTGATGTTGAGGAACAACAGTAGCACCATTTTTTTAACAATAAGCAAACTACAGAGGTAATTCCTGCACACCCCTATGTGGATATAGGTAGGAACTCGGTCTGGAGTGCAATGGCAGACCCTGGTTGAAGGTCGTATATCATAAAAGAATAAAACACCAGCCCAATCAGTATTAAACTGTCTGTGGTATTATTATTGGCTACATCAAGAGTTACACCAAAGTGTAACGTTTCGTACATGAGCTGTACTTCTTCAGACAATCAAAAAAGGTTGATGTGTCTGAAGAAGGTACACTCAGTACTGAAACGGTACACGTGGTTTTGGTACTCTGTGTATTTTGTAGCCAAATAATCCAATATACACAGACTTTTTTTTTTTTATTTAAGGGATGAGTTGGCATGGGTTTAATTCTTTTATTTTTTAAACAACTAGAACTTTTATGGACATATCCTGCATTGTCTATTTTACTATTTAGATTGGGGGTGTTGCTCTTTTATCTAAACCCTTTTATACAAGACAAATATTCTTGTACTCTAGCCCATTGGTTGTTCATTGCTTTGCATTGATTGCTACAAGTCTATTTCACAAAATTAAATTGAACAATCTGTTTATACTTGGGCCACACACTGCTTATTAAGGTATCTGGTACACGAAATATTTGACTTTTTCAAAAAGCAAATACAGCAAGAGCCCAATTGCCCAAAACTATTTTTCAGATTTTAAATCTAACTGTAGATCCTGAGAATCTTCATTTGAAATCCCACATTACAGGGGAAAGGACCTGTGACCTCCAGAACCAGAAAATTTTAGCATGTCCCATCCATGGCCATAACTACTCCCTGCAGCAAACACTTTGTGAACACAATTAGAGAATCAGCAGAGAAAAGAAGGCAAGGGGGAGGGGTAGGAGGATGTGTACCAGAGAAGCGTCCATGGTGAGGCTGTCACAGTACCCTGCCAAGAAGGCAGTGAGTGAGGGGGGGGAAATTAGGGAGCACTCACTAAACATTAATTTTAACCAAAAACGCAAGCAAGATAACTAATGTTTAAGTACCCCCATTTTAACTTCTCTGAAATGTCGTTTCAGTTAATGTAAACGTTGTGTGAGTGAATATAGTGAACCCTTTAAAAAAAAACCCCAAAAGCTACACTAATGTTTTTAAACATTGTTCTGCGCTGCACTTTGCTCTCATTTGACAATCGATCTAGATCCACCTGTAGGTTATCAGGAATATTCAATAAAGGCTTAGTGTGTTAAAATGTGACTATTTGCCCACCACTTAGATGTTATTTAACATTTATTGAAAAGCTACACATCTGATTGCTTGAGGACAAATTAGCAACTTTTTGTTAACTTGATTCCTCCCTTAAATATGTATCTATCTAAACGTAAGAAGAGGGTAGGATAGTAGCAACTAAGTCAAAACGTAATTTGCTGCAAAAGTTGTTTTATGTGTCCCACAACAGTTTCAGTTGGAAACCTTTATCAAGTGATAAAAGGGTTTGCAAACCGAAACCTAATGAGACTAACAAAATAAACGTGTTTTGGTAGCAAATATCTGCTTTCTGCCTTGTTTTCTCCCTCATCTAATATTTTTGATACAACTTCGGATGGCTTGTGGTGGTTGATATGACGGCAATAGAGGGTTCATACACAGCTGCTTTTTGTGTGGGGGTAATGTACTGTTGATGTGTATATTATTGATATTGGACACCTGAGGTCTGGGTAGTCTGTACAATAGAGATGTAATGGTGGGTTTTGTAATCTGAATATGAGGTTTCTAAGTCACAACTAAACTTTCGTAAACTCCCAGATGTTCACAGACCGATTTGGTCCAAAGTTTATTGATTTTTATCGAAAGTAGACGATTATATCGAAAATTGAAAATAGACCGCGATATTTGAAAATCGAAAAAAATAGATGATTATCGAAATCGAAATTTCGGTACCAAAAAGAAGATTGATTTCGGTACTCTCCTCGAATAGAATGGGAAGCTTCAAAACAGCTGATTGTGGAGGGATGTAAAATAATTTTTGGTTCTATTTACAGGTTCCCCAGACATTCCCCAGGTTCTCTGTGCTATTTACAGGTTAACCTACTAATTACCATTTTGTCCTCAAATGGACAGAAACTTCTTTTGAATTTTTTTTACCCATAGACTTCTATGGTTCGTTTTCAAATTCGAGATTCGAAATATAGAACAAAGGGCTCAACAGTGTGAACATCTCTGGTCTTAACCTATCATTCTTGATTTTAACACCAAATCAACAGATCAACCCGTTGCTAAATATAAAATGATCCTTTAAATAGCCATTATCTGTATTAAATTGTGTTTTAACATTTTGATTCCGCCCGCTCTCAAATTAGATCGGACTCTCTATACATTATTAACTTTAACAACAAAAACGTGCAAACAAAATACCTTTACAGAACAACCTTAATAATCCTTCCTCGTAATGATTTAAGCATTGTGTACTACTACCAAACCATTTAATTACACACCTATATTAAAACAATCATAGAGCATAGATCTGAAAGTGGATCCAACGCCAATTAAGCATATGTATAATTTAGTGCTAGATTACTTATGAGTAGTAAATAGACAGTTAGGTTCACATCATAGTATATAGGTTGTTATGCTTAGGATCTGGAGCTCTTCATTGGACAATCCATGGTGACTCACGAGTCACACTGTTAGTGCGCTTTGCCTCTGCCAATTTATCTCTATTTAGCTCTTGTCACAAGCCAGGTGTAATCATAAAACTTGAATGCATCTGATCTCATCATTTATTCACGTGGTAATTTTAAACAAAGGGCTCTCCTTTTAGCATTCTATTGCACAAACTTTGGCGTAGAGATAGCCGTCTTCATAACGTTTGGTTTTTCGACTTATTGAATGTCAATGGGGATTAATAGTTGACAAAGTTTGGATGATTTAACGACAAACTACAATGGACTATACTGTAAAATTGTGTGCACCTGGGAAATTGGTGGGTTTACCGAACGATACTTTCGGGAGTTAACGAAATAGGACCCAAAAATGAGGGTTACTGAAATCAAACCAATAATTTTCTAGGGTTACACGAACAATGAAGGCCTACCATTCGAGGGTTAGCGAAACAATACATTGCTAGGGTTAGTGAAAACATCCTGAACTTGAGGTTTTGTGTCCATCCACTACTTGGGGGATCACTTAGATAGTTACACACTTAGTAACATACATAGTAATAGTGGTTTAAATAAAGGGACTGCATCCATCACGTCCAACTTTACACCCTCCGTTTTTAACCTTCTTTACTTTAAGATGGCCATAAACTAGTTAGATTTTTGAAACTGTTAGATGGTTTGTTCTGTTCATATATACTCTGCTCAGCAAATGGTTACCTGCGTCGTTCCTGGACGACATTCAATGGGTGGATATACCTAACAACCACTTTACAGTACGTAACATCATATAAAAGTGGTCAAGAAATTCCAGTTCAGGTAACTTACTAGTTTAAGGCACACTTATAAACTAGTACATTATCACTTTACAGACAGACATCTGTCCATCTTCCCACTGGACAAGTTTACCAAGTGAATACTGATGTCAGTCTGTGTTTAAGAATTTAAAGACCATGTGATCCAGGAAAAAATGTCTGATCATTGTTCTAAAATTCTGAGTTATGGCCATGTGCAGTAACTGTGGGTACAGCATGAAGGCAAATCCCTGCACAAAAAACTATGATTCCAAGCTTCCAAGCTGATCCGGTTTGTTTCCATGCACCATTCCTTTGTATCTAGCCACTTAGATCCCGTTAGATTCACTGGTACTTGATCTTAGATGTTTTGATAGTCATCTGACCATTCTCAATTCGAATGATTTTCATTTCATATTTTAATAATTCATTCTTCATATCATCATTCTGAATCACTAAAAAATGTCCTAAGGAGCTTAACTTCAGATTCATGATTATCTGAATACCCAAGATACCCAGACTAGAGATGGGATCCGGCGTCCGAGCAACAAAACCTTGTGGTTTGAAATCCGATCATGTGTCTCGTTCCTAATTTAAGGATCAGGATTTGGGACTTCTGAACTTATTTTCTTGATTTCGAACGTCTTGTAGGATAGCAAAAAATAGCCATTGAACGGTAATCATCTCGAAATACGATCGCAAACTTGAAATAGTTTTCCGATTGTATTTCAAAGATTCTTGAAAAATAGTCTTGATTTTCAATTAAGTCTACCTGAAAAAGCTCCGACAGTCCCAAAAAGTATGCGTCCGTGTTGTTACATCGTTGTTCTACAGCCGGCGACGTTTTGGACTATCCACTCCCTTTAGTCAAGCCTCTACAAAAAAATGATAGGGAATCACTTGGATTGCAAAACTTCGGAAGTTTTACGCCACAGAAGTGCAATGAACACAAGATATTACAGGTAAACATACCTTTCCTTGGGGCCTACAGGCAAAGAGGTTTGTTTATGAGACTACTGAATTATTTTTGTATGAATAGCTACTTTAATTGCTGAACAATACTACTTACAGCTGAAGGGATCCAATTGCCCTTCCTGCATATGCTAACAATACTATGTGTTCCTTTGAGGATAGAAACTCTATGTACATCTATATTTAAGTCTGTATAATTAAAATTTAATCAAAGGGAGAATATTTTGGATTTGGTCCCCTTAACAGGGTTTATAACCTACATGTATCATTTAAAGATCTTTATTATGTATATCTGTACTAGTGAGCTGTTAGATATTCGATAACATTTCTTGCGTTGCCATCCTATGTGGATTTGGATATACAGTATGTCTTTTAAAGACTTGGGCATGTGAGTAGGTCAATGTGTCTAACGTCCATGTGATCCTACAGGTCTAATGCTGTTGATTGCATTGTTGTAATCACATCCTTTTGTTGAGGCTTGATTAAAGGAGTGGAAGTACCTCGAAAGGCGCCTGGTGTACAGGTTATGTAACTGGTTTATTAATTAAATTCTATAGAGCGCTGCACGATCTTGTTTTTCTATATTGGAGTTTGAGGAATGCAGGTTAGGCTCACCTGTTCGGTGACCAAAACCCCCATACCCCCCTGATATATGTGGAGTGCTATTGGTTACCTTTCGTTTATAGATATCTTATATATATATATTAATAGAAAAACAAGTAAATTGGAGCCGCACAGCTGTTTGTAAGCGTATCAAAAAAATTTATACACCTTTAAAAGGTACATACTGCCCACATTAATACCGACGTTTCGGAGACACAGTCTCCTTTATCAGAGTTGGCAGTAATGTGACATACAATTTACAAAGCCAAATTCTACAAAAACCCACCCAGAAGTTGATGTAATCCTAGACAGCCCGCAGCATTCAAATATGCTAATGATTAATGCAGGCACAAAGGGCAAGAAGGCACCCACCACAGGCACAAAAGATATACATTAATCATCATGGACATTGTCTCTATAGGTTTTTTCGACACTAGTAATAAGTTGAACAAGTACATTTTTCATATTAACACTGTGTCTTAGTGGTACTAATTGGTAGTCAATTGGTTAACTATGAAAGATTTTGGTTTCAGGAAAAAGAGTAAGTTTGTTTCCCCTACGACTTATTCTCTGTTGAAAACCTATATTAAACTGTAGGGGCTGAATATTCAGACCCTACCGACAGTGAGGAATGTTTTTCATTTAAGAAAATAATTTAAATGAAAATTGAAGTGGAAGTCGTTGGAAACGGCTGAAATCTAATATAGACATTATATAATTAATAACGGCTTCTGATAAAGGAGGAGCGGGTGGGTGGTTGTATTAGAATCGGAGCTTTTTATAGAATGGTACTGATATCAATTGTCACATACGAAGTATATACTAAATTGGAGGGTGATCCTACCTCAATTAAGATATCTCCCCTTACCAAAAACATTATTGCAGACTTTGTGAGGGTGGTATTTATTACTGGAGAATTAATGGATATTACTGGTTATGTATCCTCGCATTCCTAAGTGGTTTATATTTACCCAACCAATACATCAAAGATGAGTGTAATCTCCCCGGGCGTGCCCATCGTCTCGGGGAGTGACTCCATGTTTTGCCACTGCTACTAATGCTGGATAAAATATTGGGACCCCCTAGTGTGTATACCAATCTATATTGAGGGACACTAAGAATTTTTTTTCTAAATTGAAATCTTATGTTAATGAATGGTAGAACATACAGTCGCCACTATTGGATGTGGGCCAGCGTGTTATTGTGCTATCCCACACATTGATTGGATTGGCGGCTGCTTAAAAAACTCTTACTGATATGGGCATATTGTAGGTCAGAGGAGGTTCATTCCTTTATTGCAAATTTGGGAGTTTTTTACTCACTTAAAAATATTTTGAATTCAAAAATGATTTTTCCTCCAGGTGCGTGGGACTGCGATGGAGCGAATGTCCGCTCCGGCCTATGGACCAATGACATTATGGCCGGCTTGAGGATTGAGCACGTCCTATCTGAGTGATCTCTATCGGACACTGTGTGGCATGGGGGGAGATATTGATGAAGTGCTTGTTCATCCTATGCGGTGCGGTGACATGTCAACCCTATTGCATTCACGTTTGGAGCTAGACTTATAAAAGTACCATCCATCTATTAAATTTGATCTTAGCAGTGACCCCAATCCCATCCATTTTTTAGTTGTGTTTTGTACACAAAGAACTTTAATGCACTTCTTACTGACATATTTATTCAAACCGACAGACCGTAATCATCTGACCTTCAACCAGTCAACACCAGCAATATCAAAAGATCCCATCCCTATAGTCAGACTGTGCAGAGTGTTGATCGGCTTGGTGAGTGACCCTCTTACCAAAAGAGAGTGCAATTAAAAAATATTGTTGTGAAAACGAAATTTGTTATAATAGTGATATCCCAACAACTGTTCTATCTGATGTTACTGAAATAAATCAAGAAAAGATTCTACACCAGAAGGTGTGGGTCAAAAAAGATAGAAACAAAATCTATGCAAGAATTCCTTTTGTCTAGAACTATAACTCACAAGTGCGTGATATCAAAAATGTGTTATTATTCGGCAATTGGAAAGTTTTGAGAAACCATATCCCAATGTGGTGTTAATTTCACACTTTGATCCCTATGTCCTATAGGAGAGGGGCCCCATTGGTTCAGGCTATCTTTAACCGTTATGGTTGGGGTTGGAATTAATGATACCAATTCTAAAAGGGTCAATGGGCTTAAAACTAAGAAGGGTATGGTTCCGTGTTTACATTGTTGGTACATTGCCGTTCAGCTCATCAGGCGCCGAACAACTTTATCCACCCCCGTCTGGTTGAGGTAATATCCTTTTGAGAGGTCTTTTCAATTACTGTAACTCCCGTCTTTGCTTTATGCCTTATGATGTCCGTGTGAGACTCCGTATATGAGTAACCACACAAAAAGTTAAAGCAGAATTTCACAGCATAAGTCGGTCCATCAATTTGCGAACAACAGGCCTTGCCGACCACGCCAACTTTATTGATGCTTGGCCATTCTGCTGAGACCTAGAGAGATACTTGTCCTTTGAGGTCATCCCTGAGAAAGGTTATGGATAATAGGGAGGATATTAGATCTTACAGAAAAAAGGAAGTTGGTGGGTTTAAAAGAAATTAAATCCTTGGCCCCTTGGGGTTTTAAACTGGTATTAGATTCATTTTTATTCATTTTTAAAATGGTGATTGCGGTGGGATTTCTTCATAGTCGGTCATAATTTTATTATATACTTGAATTGATTAATTATATCCTTTTGTAGACCTGGTGTGCTCTTCGTGCCTTTGTGCCTTCTTAATCATTATTATTTGATGCTGGGGCTGACTGGGAGGGACATACTTCTGGTGTGTTTTTCTATTAAATTGTGCTTGTTTGTAAAATTGTATCACTTACTGCCCAACTCTTGATAAGGGAGCTGTGTCTTCCCGAAAGACGTCGTATTTAATATATGTGGGCAGTCATGTCCTTTTGAAAGATTCAATAAACTTTTTTGATACCGCTCTAAAATACGGTGTCGGCTCCATTTATCCTGTTGTACTATCTATGGTCAGGAGGGGGTGACTCTTTGGGGACTTCGCGCTCAATATATTGATGTCACCGGTCTGCTGCTGCTTTGTGATGTGGTTTATAAAGATAGTATATATAAGATTATATATATGGAGATACACACACACACAAGTTATTCCACACATTTACTTTTAAAAATTTCAACATTTTTGTAAGTTTGAAAATTAATGTAATATGATTCATTTTTGACATTGCAGTTCCTGATGATTCTAGATTACAGAGTTTCCAATGTAATCTGTTGGCATTATAATTAACGGTTATAACATGTGAACAGGGCGCCTGATAAGGGCATACAGTATCCTGTTGGATATTGGGGAACTTTGCTGATCGTGTGTGTATGGGTCCAATGGTCAATATCCAATGGTAAACAATCTCACTCTACCTTGGGGACTCAGTGATTTGGGGCTTGAGAATTTCACATTGACGTTTTATCGGCCTCCAAGTTTTTGGCCAAGATTGGATGATTCTCCATTCCAAATTACTAATTTAATATTTGAAATGAAGACATTTTTAGAAGTTTTTCCCAGGGCAGCTGAACATTCAGGTTTTTTCTTTTTAGGTGAAAATCTTTCCGGCGATCAGCACCTCCTGCTCTTCTGAATCCTCCATGCTGTGACCCACATGGGTAACATTGGCACCAGCAATTACACAAGCAGATGTCTAACCAACGTATCTAGCATCCCCCATTGGATTCCATTCCTTTGGAAGTGACCCCTTCACCTTAATAGTAAGGAACATACCATCAGGAGTGAAATCCTAATGATTGTGAGCAGAAATTAGTGTGTGTTCCCCTTTATTCATTGCAGGTCTGTTAACTTTCTTATCAGAGGATCTAAAACATGTTGTGTGATTTCACAATTAATCATAAAATCCCATAGGAAGACAAACGTGCCTGGGGCTGTTCTATTCATGGCACCAAGTGATTTAAGAATCTGTCTCATGATGGATGAGAATGGATTGAGATATTCAACTGTGGAATATCTTCTACAACACTATGCTTTTTCTAATCACCCATTATCCCTCTATATCTGTAGCTCATAAAAAGCCATTTGCCTTACCTAGTATCTATCACAAGCTATTGCCTTTTTCCATACCATCTTTTATCCTTTAATGTGTATGTAATATGTTTGTGAAAATATAACAACCCAAAATTGTTACCCTTATTCTAAACCACTAGTTATATGAAACACCACATATCTATTGTATATATACATGTATTGATGTCGTGTTTTGTTCTGTCTGCTTCCCTGCTAGATCAGATGATCTGGTAAACCAAGTTAACACCCCGGAATCCTATTTATTTTCCTGTACGGGGGAGAACTGTGGCGTGCCGCATTTTAACTCTTTTTTTTCAATTTTGTTCATAAGGTCACTGGATGCCATTGATTATTGAGCTATCCTGTATGTTACTTAATCCTCCAAACACCCTGTCTGTTTGTGTTGCTAGGCGTAATACATCTCTCAGCTTAGAGATACTGCATGCACAGACTTGCTCAGTCAGAATGAACACAGTACAGATCACATCTGTGAAAAGGGATTCTGTAATAGCTACTATAGATATGGCCACTAAAATACTCCAAGGCCTCCTATGAGAGAAAACGCTGTAATACCCACATTACAGTATGATTGGGATTTGTTCCTCGATACTTTACCAGTATAATCAGGTCTACATATGGGCCGGGTTCACCACAACGGTGATTTCACCAAAAATGGTTAAAAATTCACCAATCACAAGGTGCCAGACTCATTCACTAAACGCTCTCCTGCGCAGATTACATTGTGTGTGAAATTTTAACAGTAGCCTTGTATTTAATGGGCATGTCCTCCCTTTTAAAACATTTATACAAAAGATATCTGTTGTATCAATGATCAACTGGACTTGAAGTTTAGTTCTTGAAGAGTTTCGCTAGTCATTGGGACTGGCGTTTCTCAATTCAGTAATGACTTTTCCAGGGGACCCATTGCCACAGATTCTTGTACAAGTCATTCTGAATTGAGAGATCCAGTCGGATGACTATGAAACGTCTTCAGAACTAAACTTCAAGTCCAGTTGATCTAATTGAATCAACAGATTCTACCTACCTGGACCTGGATGAAATGAGAACCTTCACAAGCATTTAACAAAGAGTAATCAAGGTAAGTCCTTTCTCCCCAGCATTCCTGGGTCCAGATATCTTACCAAGAAACTGCTCCTCTGCTATCTTTTTCCCAGCTTGGTAATCTGTAATGAATGCAGCCATAAAGCAAACCAAGCAGTGCCGCCATTGTAAAGTAGCCTGACTGGCATCTGCAATACCGATGGGACCGAGGATCAAGGTAAGATACATGGACTCAGGAGCACCGGGGAGAACAGTGGCGTGTTTGAAGGGTTACTGGTGCCTGGAATCCCCCCTTCTGCTATTCACCCTTTATTTCGTGGCCATTGATGTTCCAGAGGTAGTTCCATAAAATGTTGGCTAGATTGTTAATTATTATTTTGTGCTGCAAGTAAGAATCAGAAATTTGTTTGTTTCAAAAATTATCCAGTCTGCTCTGTGATTGACAGCAGCATAGAGATCTGTATCAATATTAACCCTGCAGCTACCAGAGGTGATTGCTGTGACTGGGTATATCTAAAGTACTTGTGTATCCACTCCTTTGTGATGGAACTTTCAGGGAATTCAATTAATTTCTTATTGCAAAAATGGTGCTAATTTTGCCCCACAATCAGAGTTAGCTTTCAAATGTTAAATATGATCTGATGGTTGGGGCAAATTGCACTTTTAAGCAATAAGAACTTTTTTGAGTCTCCCTGTTAGTGAGCAGAGAGATGTAACATGTGTTGCCATAGTATTTGAAGGTTGAATAAAGACATCGTCCACCCAGTCCAACCCATCTAGCACTATCCTCATTTCCTGCCTAATTGTTGATCCAGGCAAAAGAAAACCCACTAAATAGATGAGGATGGAAAAAAGGAAAAAATTCCTTCCTGACTCCAAGTGGCAATCGAAATTCCCCTGGATCAACTCTACTTTATGTATCAACACACGTAATTTCCTTGCAACATTCCTTGTTTGCAGAAACTCATGCCAGCTTTTTTTTTTAAAAACTGGACCAATGAACCTGCCATAACAATGTCCACTGAAGACAGTTCATAGCTTTACCGTTCTCACAGGTGAAAAACCTTTCTCGAACTGAAGCCCTAAACTTCTTTTCTTCAAGTCTTAGAAATATCTGCATGTCCTCTGACTGCTCTATTGGTGAACAATGCCCAGATAGTTTATTGTTGGCCCGTTAATGTATTTATACACAGAGAATCATATCCCATGCAATCGCCTTTTCTCTAGCGTAATAATTGAACTTATCTAATCTCTCTTCATATCAGGCTCCTCCAATCCCCTATTAATTATTTTCCCTTTTCTGAACCCTTTCCATTCAAGATGCACATAATTGACAAATTGCATGCACTATTCCAAATGAGGTCTTACCATGCTTTGTACAGAGGCAGAATATATTTTTCTCCCGTGAATCCATACCTCTCTCATACAAGACAACGACCATGCTGGCTGCTAGCTATTTTTGCCGGCACTGCTTGCTACCTTTAAGTTTGTATCCTCCTCAAAAACTCCAAGATCCTTTCCCAACAGGGATTCACTTAACACAGAGCCATTTTATAGAAAGCAGCACAACAATTTTTAAGTCACAAAATGCATCAACATTGACACATGTACAAATGGGCTACCCCAGACCAACAGACAATAACATACATTAGTGCCTATGGGGGACTGTATCAAAGACCTTGCAAAATCCAAGATAACTACATCTACTGCTATGCCCGTGTCTACTTTTCTACTCACTTCCTCATAAAAGCCAAGCAAGTTGTTTGACAAGATCTATTCAATCCTAAATCCTGCTGGTTACTACTTATAATGATCCGTCTTCTTAAAACGTACTTAATGAGTGTTCCCTTATTAACTACCAGTATCTCCCCCACCCACTTAGTTAAACTTACAGGCCTGTAATTACCGTCTGAACGACTACCCTTTTTAAATATTGCAATAACATCAGACTGAACTTAGCTCCTTAGGACCGAGAGATGTTATTTTAATCCGGTCCAGGAGATTTATAATATTAACTTATTTAGTTGTTTCTGTACCATATCCCGGTTAACAAAAGTGCACTTGCATCTTTTATACCATACTGCTAATATACTCTATGATATCTTACTTGGATCTTCTATAGTTTATCCAGAGGGAAAAAAAAAATATTCAGACATTTGTTTTTTCGCGCCATCCTTCGTACTAACTTATCCTCATTGATAAAGTGCCACATTTTCAGTACCCCATCTTCTTACTATTAATATACTTAAAACATTTTATTTAGGATTAGTGATGCTTGTTCAGTTCCTAAATTCATTATTATCAATGAGAAAGTTGTTGTATTGCTGGCCAACATGATTGTATGACTGTTGAGGGCAGATAGTCATGGGGGCACTTTGAGCTTTTGTACAGCAGTGTGTTATATGTGTGTGTGGGTGTGTAGCAGTGTGTGTTGAAATTGTATGTATTTGTGACGGTGTACGGTGTAGGTGGTATGTGAGATTGTGTAGCATGATTGTGTATGTGTGTGTTGTGGGGGGTGTAGTGCATATGTATGGTACAGAAATTGTATAGTGTAAATGTGTACTAGTATATACATGTGAGTGAATATGTGTAGCAGTATATTGAGTGTGCTGCATGTGTGTATATAGAATGGGGGTGGTTGATGGTGGCTCAGTGCCTTGCAGTGCTGACGTCCTGGGTTTAAATCCTCACTTGGCCACAACTACAAGGAGTGTTATATGATCTCCTGTGCTTGTGGGGTTTTACTACTCTGGGCACTCCTGTTTTCCTTCACAGTATATAAGGGATAACACACCCCCAGTGTAATATAACAATATTGCCCCACCGAGTTTACAGGGCAGGGAGCTCTGAGGTGTTTGTAAATGTATAATGTGAAGCACATTATTTCTTATAATACATAAGTTTTCTGATTCCTTACCCCCCAATGCATTTTTTTTTAAATTCTAGCCTTGTCCCCATTCCCACCCTAAACCCCCCAACTACCAACTCTTAAGGTAGGCATACAAGGCATCGATATCCGATCGAATATCAAAGACACCTTTTCCTGGTTTTCGATATAACCGATTGCCAGATCGGTCTATCGAAAAAGACTGATCGGGCAGATGTAAAATTTTCCATCTATCCCACTACCCAAACCATATTGTCTGTGCAAGGTGGGGATATTCGATCGGACTTCCGATTGGATCTACGATAGTTTTGGACATCGCAAACTCCGATCGGAAGAATATTGGACCGTGTCTGCCCACCTTTACTTATACCAGATAGAAAGGAAAATCCCAGCCCAGCAGTTATCTGGTTTAAAACAACTCTTGTGAAGAGGAGAGACTTTTATTTTGAATTGACAGGAAGCTGTCCCGTAAGTGATGTTAAACACGATACACAAACTGCTGAGTATTGTTCAGGGCATGGCCACTGTGCTGATTTCCTGACAGGATCTGGAATGGGAAGGCAGTGGGAGATTAAGAAACAAGTCACTTAGTGACATAGTGAGTGTTTTTAGAGGATTTCTACCACTGCACCTCGCATTAGTAAATATTATACTCATGCATTATAAGGATATTACATCCACCGAGGAGTTCCCTGACTATGCAGAAGCAGAAGGCTATAAGCTGAGTGCTTTATTACCGGCTAGGGGACTCCCAGTGATGTAATATCCTTCTATTATATGTTTGAAGGGCACATTCATTTTCTTATTATTTAAGGTTTATATATTTCGTTTTTTTGTATTAAGGCTGGTGTACAGCTTTAAAACTGTTATGACTTCAGTACCATTGCAATGCTGTCATTTTAAAGAGTTTGAAGGAGTTTGTACCTTGTTTTTGAGATATAGTTGCCATTGGAATGTAAGGGTAGGGTGGATGTTGGGTGTATCAGCAGTGTGTGATACCGTGTCTGTGTGGTGTTTACAGGGTATGTTTTGTGCTGTAGAACATAAAAGTACACATTTTTAAATGGTTTATGTATGGTTGCCATGAAAAGGGGTAGGTTGGTGTGAGGTGTATCAGAGGTGTGTTTGTTTTTGCTCTTTAGACTAAACTTTATTTAATGGTTTATAGTGGTTTGCCATGGAATAATAAGCATATTCTTTATTTTTATTACTGCTGATTTACATAAGTATGGAGGAAAAATATTTGTCTGTAATAAATATTATCTTCCAGTGAATGGGGGGGGGGGTGTGGGGGGGTGTTGGAGTATTTAGCTTTAAAGTACTTTGCATGGCACAAAGGCTCAATAGGAAAATAACTGTGGGCTTCCTGTGGTCACATTAGGCTATTAGTTTTAACTAGAAACATTACATGGGACTGTGAAGTGCCTAAACCAGAAACAAAATAGACATCTAAATACCTATATTTATTGTTCCTTTACCAGAGCAGTTTTAGGATTGCAGACCTGTTTACCTACATCATCATAGTCTTCCAGTGGACGTTGTAATGGCGGTTCATTGGTCAGTTTCAAAAAAAAGCTGGATAAGTTTTCTGCAAACAAGTAAAGCTGCAAGTTACTGGTATTGATCATAAAGTAGGTTGATCCAGGAGAATTTTCGATTGCCACTTGGAATCAGGAAGAATTTTTTTCCCCCTTCATACAATTTGGTGGGTTTTTTGCTTCCTCTGGATCAACAGTTAGGCAGGTAATGAGGATATTGCTAGATGGGTTGAACCTGGATGGACGTATGTCTTTATTCAACCTCAAATACTATACTGTACTATACTATACCATTGCATAGTATGGATGGGTGTATGTGTGTATAGACACTGTGTAGGGTTTCCTTAGTGTTAATTAAATGTAGAGTACAGCACATGTTATTGTTAAGCACTTTTTATGTTTGCAACATGTAAACACTATAGAACTTTATGTACTTGTACAGGTGTTTATTTCATCTGTATAAATTAACTATTTATTTAGTAGTAAAAAATAATGGTGATAATTATTGAGATAATTTAATCTAATGTCTTTAGATTATTTTTTAGAAAATCATAGTTGGTATACAACATAATGTGCAGTACTACAATAGTCAATGTGCAGACAACAATAGTTCAATGTGTCAGTATACAATATACAATGTCAATGTGCAGTATACAAAAGTCAATGTGCTTTGTATACAATAGTCAATGTGCAATTATACAATAAGAAACATGCTATACAACAATAAGCAATGTGTCTTATTACGAATAAGCAATGGCGTAAAAAAATAACACATGTGCGTATACACTAAGTAATGTGCTGTTACAATAAGTCAATATGCAGTATATAATAAACAATGTACATTACAATAAGCAACATGATGTACAATAAGCAATGTGCTGTTACAAAAGCAACATTATGTTTACGATATAATATGTGCTGAATACAATAAGCAATATGCAGTATATAACATAAACAATGTACAGTATACAATAGCAACGTGTTGTTACAAAAGCAACATCCAGATAATAACCAAGTACAGATTACAATTAAGCAATGATCAGTATACAATAAGAAACGTTGCAAGATACAATAAGCAATGTACCAGTAATACAATAAGCACATGTGCAGTACAATAAGCATATGCATATATACATAAACATGTACAGGTTATAACAATAGACAATCACAGTAAGTATGACAATAAGCCAGTGCGTATGCAAGTATGCAATATGCAATATCTAATAAACAATGTACAGTATTACCAAAAGCAAATGTGCTGTATACAATAACAATATGCAGTATATAATACAAGGTACAGTATACAATTAGCACATGATGTATAACAATAAGCAACGTGCTGTATAGCAATAGCAATGTGTGCATGTATACAATAAGCACTTATGCACGTATATAATAAACAATGTACAGTATACATAAACACGTGCTGTATACAATTAGCAATGTGCTGTATACAATAAGCAATATGCATTTACAATAAATTCAGTATACAATAAAGCTAGGGATGTATACATAAGCAACTTGTATACAATAAGCAATATGCTGTTTAGACATACAATGTGGGTATACAATAAGCATATGCAGATTATAAACATGTACAGTCACAATAACAAGTGGTGTATCAATAAGCAATGTGCGTATACAATAAGCTATATCCAGTTTTACAAATAAGCAATGTGCAGTATATTGTTCAGTATGATAATAACAATCATGCAGTATACAATAAAGCAAGTGCATATATAATAAGCAATGGGCAGTATCAATAAGCAACATGCGGATACAATAAGCGATATACAGTATACACATAAGCAATGTGCAGTATACAAATACCAATGTGCAGTATGGCAAATAAGCAATAATGCTATACAATAAGCAACATGCGTATACAAATAGGAATGTTGCAGTATACAATAAGCAAGTGCTGTATAAAAAGCAATGTGCAGTATATAATACATAATTTACAGTAACAAAAGCAACGTGATGTATCAATACAGGTGCTGTATACAGAAGCAATTGTGCAGTATTAAATAAACAATGTCCAGTATAAAATAACATTATTTATACAATAAGCAAACGTGTGTATACAATAAGCATAGTGCTGTATAGAATAAAGGCAATTGGTTGTATACAATAAGCAATACATGACAGTATAAAATAAACAAGTGTATATACAACAATAGCAAATGTGTATTCTAATAAGCACGTGCAGCTATACAATAACAATATGCAGTAATATAAACAATATCCAGTATACAATAAGCTTGTGATGTATACAATAAGAATATCGAATGTATACAATAAGCAATATGCGATATAATAATCAATGTCAGTATCATAAGCACGTGCGTATACAATTAGCAATGTGCTGTATACAATAAGCAATATGCAGTATATAATAAACAATATCCAGTATACATAGCTATGTGATGTATACAATAAGCAACGTGCTGTATGACAAATAAGCAATATGCTGTATAGAAAGCAATGTGGTGTATACAATAGCAATATGCAGTAATAATAAACAGTGTACAGTAACCAATAAGCAATGTGGTGTATACAATAAGCAATGCTGTATTACCACTAAGTATACCAGTTTGCATAGCAATAGTCAGTATACAATAAGCAATGTGGCAGTATACATAATAGCATAGTGCAGTAACAATAGCAATGTGCAGTATACAAAAATAGCAATGTTGCAGTATACATAAGCAATGTGCAGGATGAATAAACAATAATGCAGTATACAAATTGCAGTGCAATACAATAAGCAATGTGCAGTATATAATAAGCAAATGTGCAGTATCAATAAGCAACATGCGTATACAATAGCAATATGCAGTATACTAATAAAACAGTGTACAGTAACACAATAAGCAATGTGGTGTAGACAATAGCAATGTGTGTATACAATAAGCAATATGCAGGATACAATAAGCAAGTGCAGTATACACAATAGCAATGTGCAGTATACAAAAGCAATGCTGTATACAATAAGCAATGTGCAGTATATAAAACCAATGTACGATACAATAAGCGAATACGGTATACAATAAGCAAGTGCAGTATACAATACCAATGGTGAGTATGCAAATAAGCAATAGCAGTTATACAATAAGCAAACATCTGGAATACAAATAGAAATGTGCAGTATACAATAAGCAATGTGCTGTATACATAAGCAATGTGCGTATATAATAAATAATGTACAGTATACAATAAGCAACTGATGTATACAATAAGCAAGGTGCTGTATAAATAAGCAATGTGTGTATACAGTAGCAATGTGCAGTATATAAATAAATAATGTGCAGTATACAATAAGCAATGTGCTAGTATCTAATAACATATCCGAGTATACAATAGCTATGTGATGTATACACTAAGCACACGTGCTGTATACATAAGCAATATGCTGTATAGAATAAGCAGTTATGTGGTGTATACAAATAAGCACATATGCAGTATATAATATAACAGTGTACAGATTATACACATAAGCATGTGGTATGTATACAATAAGCAACGTGCTGTATACAATAAGCTTATATCCAGTTTACAATAAGCATGTTGTATACACATAGCAATGTGCAGTATACACTAAGCAATGTGCGGTATACACTAAGCAATGTTGCAGTATACAATAAGCAATATGCAGTCGTACAATAAGCAATGTGAGTATACAAATAAGCAATGTGGCAGTGATAACAAATAGCAATGTGCAGTTACATAAAGGCAAGTGCAGATGCCATATGCATAAACAGATATTGCAGATACAAATTGCAATGGCAGTATACAATAAGCAATGTGCAGTATAAATAAGCCATGTGCAGTATAAATAAGCAACATGCGTGTATACAATAAGCATGTGCATAGATAATAAACAATGGCATACAGTTACAATAAGCATTGGTGATGGCAATAAGCAAGTGCAGTATACAATTATCAATGCAGTATTACAAACTAGCAATGTGCAGTATACAATAACAATGTGCAGTAAAATAAGCACATGTGCAGTATACAAATAGCAGTGCGATACAATAAGCAATTTGCGTCATACAATAAGCAATGTGCAGTATTATAATAAACAATGTACAGTATACAATAGCAACGTGACTGTATACAATAAGCGATATACAGATACCAATACAAGGCATGTATTAGCAGTAATACAAATACCAATGTGCAGTATGCAATAAGCAATATGCAGTCATACAATAAGCAACATGCTGTATACAAATAGAATGTGCAGTATAACAGTTGCATGGCTGTATACATAAGCAATGCGCAGATATAATAAATAATTTACAGTATACAATAAGCAACGTGATGTATACAATAAGCAAGGTGCTGTATACAATAAGCAATGTGGTGTATACAATAGCAACGTGCTGTATACAACAAGCGATATCCAGTTTATACAATAAGCAATGTGCAGTATATAATAAATAATGTACAGTATACAATAAGCAATGTGCAGTATACAATAAGCAATGTGCAGTATACAATAAGCAATGTGCAGTATACAATAAGCAATGTAGCATACAACTAAGCAAATGTGAGTATAATAAGCAAATGTACGTATACAATAAGCAACGTTTGTTTATACAATAAGCAGTGCTGTATAGAATAAGCATATGCGTATAGCAATAAAAAAAGCAATTCAGTAACAATATATACCAATGATCAGTATACAAATAAGCAATCGTGCAGTATACAATAAGCAATGATGCAGTATACAATAGCAATGGCGCAGTATACATAAGCAATGGTATACAATAGCATGTCAGTTATACAATAAGCAATGTGCGTATACAATAGCAATGTGCAATGTATACAATAAAGCATGTCAGTATATAATAAGCAATTTGCAGTAACAATAAGCAATTTGGCAGTATAACAAAATACACTGTCAGTATACAATAGCAATGCATAGACAATAGCAATGTGCAGATACCATAAAAGCATGTGCATATACAAAATAGCAATAGATTGCATATACAATAAGACAATGTGCAGATATAAACAAATAGCAATACAGTGCAAGGTATACAATAAGCAATGTGCAGTATACAAATAGCAATGTAGCAGATACGCAATAAAGCAATGTGCAGTATACAATAGAGCTTCAATATGTGCAGATATACCTAATAAGGCAATGTGCAGTATAAAATAGCAAGTCAGTAACAATAAGCATGCAGTATTATACAAATAGCAATGATGCGGTCATACAATAGCAAGGGCGACATACAGTAGTCAACATAGCATGTAGCAGATATACAATATGAAGGCTTATGTGTCAGTATACAATAAAGCTACATGTGGCAGTAATTAGCAATAAGCAATGTGGCAGTGCAGTATAATCATGGTATAAATAGCAATGTGCAGTATACAATAAAGCAATGTGCAGTATACACATAGGGCATATCTAGGATTTTCTGCTGCCTGAGCCAAATTTTCAATGTCTGCCTTGATTATTTCCAGGCATGCGCAAAGCCGCTGTTTTAAAAGTGGTGAGTCTTTCAGCAGGGCCCTAACTAACCTAACAAGTTCTACCTTTCCCTAACAGACTAACTAAAGCTACCCTAAATATAAAATTTTTTTAACAACATCATATCTTGTTAATAAGGAAATCATTTTTTTCTTTCTTGACCGTTCAAGGGAAAAAAACCATTTTTTCCACCAATGCCTGTCTGCCGCCTTTCTTCTGTCAGGTGCAGGGTGCGCTGACACAAATGTCTCACTTCGCCTAATGTGTAGACTGGGCCCTGAGTATAACAATAAGCAACTGCCTTGGATACAAAATGCAATGTGCAGTCATACAATAAGACAATGTGCTATTACAGATAAGCAATGTGCTGATATAGCACTTGCAACATAGCAATGGGCGTTATACAAATAAGTGCAGTAGCATAGCGAACGATAAGCTGTGATACAGCGCAATGTGCCTGTAACAATAAGCAAGCTGTTCAGTATATAATAAAATGTACAGTTACAAAAGTTCAATGTGGATGTATACAACTCATAGCAACGGCTAGGTAGAATAAGTCAATGTTAGATTTACAATAAAGCAATGTGCAGATAAAATAGACAATGTCCAGGCGCAATAATTAATCAGGGTGTATACAAACACAGCTATAAATATAGCAATGTTGTAATAATGAGTGGAGAATAGTACAATGTCAGTAACACGGTATTAACAATAGCAAAGTGCTGATGTAATACAATAAATATCAGTTACATAACAGTCGCGTCATACATAAAGCCAATGTGCACAAGTATAAATAGTCCTAACCAATTACAAGTATATAATAAGCAATGTGGCATCAATAAGCAACGTGCGTTGTAATAGCCACGTGGTAACGCAATATGCATATCTAGCAAGTAGTATAACAATAAAGACTAAAAAATAACAGTAGTAATCTATCAGCTGTTAATATACAATAATATTTGGTTCAATACCGTGCGTATACAATCATGGATATACATAAGCATGTCATATACATACAAGTGCAAGAAAAGCAAGTGCATAATAGCATGTGTATATAATGCGTGCAATATTGCAGTTATACAATAAGCAATGTGCTGTACAAAAGCAATGGTGCAGTATATAATAAATATGTTACATTTATACAATAAGCAAACTGATGTATACAATAAGCAACTGCTGTCATAGGATCAGCAATGTGCTGTTATACAGGATAGCATGTGCAGATATATAAAAATGCATTACTGCATTGCAGTATTGAACAATGTCAATACAATGAGCATGTGATATATAAAAGCATGTGCAGTATACAATAAGCAAGTGCTGTATACAATAAGCATGACTGCAGTAATATAATAAATGTACAGTGTATACCAATAAGCAACGTGATGTATAACTAAGAACATGCTTATAGTAACTTTTGCTACTTAACTAGTGATAGTAATAAATAATGTCCAGTATACATAAACAACGGATGTGAATACAATAAGAACGTGCGATAGAAATAAGCAATGTGCTGTATACAATAAGCCAATGTTGCATAATAATAAACAATGTACAATATACAATAAGCAACGTGCTGTATACAATAAGCGATATCCAGTTTACAATAAGCAATGTGTAGTATACAATAAGCAATGTGTAGTATATAATAAGCAATGTGCAGTATACAATAATCCATGTACAGTATACAAAAGGCAATGTGTAGTATACATAAAGCAATGCGCAGCATATAATAAAAAATGTACAGTATACAATAAGCAATGAGCAATATATAATAAACAATGCACAGTTTACAATATACAATGTGCAATTTACAATATTCAATATGTAGAGATGGAGTGGATTGCAGATGCAAACTTGGTTCCATAGAGGACTTCTGAAATCTGTGGAATGCGGATTTAGCGGATTTTACAGAATTCAGCTTTCCGGATTTCTCAGCCACATGATCCAGCCCCATGTCCCAAATTCACCAATGGCAGCTATTTTTTATCAATGCCAACCCCTTGGATATAAAAGTCAGCTCGACAGGTGCCCTTGTGTCAGTTTGTTAGACAGAAATTAGTGGAGACCTGCTGGAGAGTTTTTTTGTGCTTTTCCATTTATAAGGTTTTTATTTTTGACTTCGCCTTTTAAGTAGGGATGCCTTAAAAATAGAAGGGTGGGTCAGTAGGTGTGTCTACCTGTGTCTATGTGGGTATCATTATGCATTTAAAAATGCAAAAACTACTTTTTTATGATTGATCAAGTTTTTTTACTTTAGTTGCACTTTACATAGGGCTGCCATGGAGATGGAAGGATATAGGTAATGTGGTATAGAGGTAATGGGATATATAAGTAATGTGGTATAATAAAACTATGACAGGGCCCCTATCTGTGCTTCATCCACAGTGGTTTTCTGGGAGGAGGCTATATCTGTCATAGGGACAATAAGATGAGCCCCCCTGCAGTTGTTCCCCCTGCTCCCCTGGTGGTTACTCCCCCGAAATTAATGGGGTAAATAGGTATGGGGGTATTAGAGGAAATGTGGTTTAGAGGTAATGTGGTAAAGAGGTAATGGGGTATTGTGGTATAGAGGTAATAGCATATAGAGGTAATGGAGCATAGTGGTATAGAGGCGACGTGCTCTAGAGGTAATGTGCTATATAGGTAATGGGGTATAGACATATAGATGTATAGAGGTAATGTGGTAGAGCGGTATAGAAGTAATGTGGTATAGAGGTAATATGTTATATAGGTAATGTGATATAGAAGTGATGTGGTATAGACATAATGTGGTATAGAGGTAATGTGGTATAGACATAATGTGGTATATAAGTATTGTCTTATAGAGGTAATGTGGTATAGACATAATAAGGTATATAAGTATTGTCTTATAGAGGTAATGTGGTATAGACATAATAAGGTATATAAGTATTGTGGTATAATAATAATAGTAAAAGTAATAATAATAATAATAAAAATAATAGTAATAATAATAATAATAAAAATAATAGTAATAATAATTATAATATATTAGTACAGTTGCCCAGTGTTGCCCTGTCTCCCCCAGACCTTACCCCACAGTGGTATGGGGTTAAATGGATAAACATGGTCCCTAATGTGCCAGGACAGGTTGGAGATTTGCTGAGAAAACATGTGACACCTCAGATGAACATCCTGAACATTTCCAGGAAAGACCAGGGAATTATTACCCAGACCAACAAAGAGAGACCCAGTGAATGTCTGGCCATGAAGGGTCTTGTAGTTAACAACAATCCTGCCCTGAATGGTCCTGGCTACAGACACTTCTATAATGATCTTTATAGCTCAGTGTGTACAAAGCCAAGGGCTCTGGGCAATGTTTGTGGGCAGCCAGTGGTGAGGGTGGCATAGTGTTTTTCAGGACAGAGAGAGGGGGCACAGAGGGAACCAGGGACCTGATCAGCTCATTGCACATCTTCCCTCCCTCTTACCATAGTAAATATACAAAATATATTAATATAGAAATTTGTATTGGAAAGTCAGAATGAAATATCAATTCACTTGTATTCGTTTAAAAACGGTTATGGTAGATATAGTAATATCACTGTGTGTATAATTATATATATATATATATATATATATATATATATATATATATACACAGTAGATATAGTAATAACACTGTTTGTATAATTATATATATATTTACAGTAGATATAGTAATAACACTGTGTGTATAAGTATCCTCTCTATAATTTCCCGTAGATATAGTAATAAACACTGGGTAAAATATTATATATATGTACAGTATATATAGTACTAAACAACTGTTTGTTAATTTATAATTATTATATATTATATATATATATATATATATATATATATTTACAGTAGATATAGTAATAACACTCTGTGTATAATTATATATATTTACAGTAGATATAGTAATAACACTGTGTGTATAATTATATCTATCTTTCTATTTTCTATCTATCTATTATCTATCGTTATATCTATCTATTATCTATCTATATATCTATCTATCTATCTATCTGTCTTATCTTTATCTATCTATCTATCTATATAGCTGTCTGTCTGTCTGTCTGTCTATCTATCTGTCTGTCTATCTATTTACCTGCATTTAAACACTCACACTTTTCCAGATCAATGCAAACGAATTTATTTCGATAGAATTTAATGTCTATTTTAATTCCATGAATAGTTATAATGTATAATTGTATAGTATGATGATTGCATTGTATTGTATGATTTTATAATTGCATTGTATTTTATGATTTTATGTATATTTGTATTGTATATCTGTTTTGTATAATTGTGTTATATAATTGTATTGCATATTTGTATTGTATATTTGTATTGTATAATTGTATTGTATATATGTATTGTATAATTGTATTATATATTTGTATTGTATAATTGTATTGTATATTTGTTTTGTATAATTGTATTGTATATTTGTATTGTATAATTGTACTGTATATTTGTTTTGTATAATTGTATTGTATATTTGTATTGTATAATTGTATATTTGTATTGTATAATTGTAATGTATATTTGTATTGTATATTTGTATTGCATTTTTGATAAACTAATAAACTCCCTGTATATGATAATTCCCCCTATTCCCTGGTTCTATGTTTATTTAGACAGACACTTTCCTGTAAGATGATTCTAAAACAACGTTCGGTTTTGACCACTGAAGTGTTCTGTGTTATTTGCGATTTCTTTGCGTTTTGTTCTGTTTTTAGATTAAACTAAACCCCTCACAACAAAACACAACAACAAATCCCCTTTATAATGCTAATACAATAAATCCTATTTATCAAAGCATCACAACATTTCCCTGCAACATTACAAAGTTTGAAATACATTTCTACATCGATACAATATCACATTACATTGTTACAGTGTTTTATTACAATACCAGTGTTACAGTGTTTCATTACAATTTCAGTGTCACAGTGTTTCATTACAATATCAGTTTTACAATGATTCCTTACAATATCAGTGCTACAGTGTTTCATTACAATATCAGTATTACAGTGTTTCATTAAAATATCAGTGTTACAATATTTCATTACAATATCAGTGTTACAATGTTTCATTACAATACCCACACAAACTTAGGTTCCATAAGAGACTTCTGAATCTGTGGAATGCGGATTTAGCGATTTTACAGAATTCAGCTTTCCGGATTTCTCAGCCACATGATCCAGCCCCATGTCCACAATTCACCAATGGCAGCTATTTTTTATCAATGCCAACCCCTTGGATATAAAAGTCAGCTCGACAGGTGCCCTTGTGTCAGTTTGTTAGACGAAATTAGTAGGAGACCGCGGAGAGTTTTTTGTGCTTTTCCATTATAAGGTTTTTATTTTTGACTTCGCCTTTTAAGTAGGGATGCCTTAAAAATAGAAGGTGGGTCAGTAGGTGTGTCTACCTGTGTCTATGTGGGTATCATTATGCATTAAAAATGCAAAACTACTTTTTATGATTGATCAAGTTTTTTTACTTTAGTTGCACTTTACATAGGGCTGCCAGGATGGAAGGATATAGGTAATTGTATAGAGCGAATGGGATATATAAGTAATGTGGTATAATAAAACTATGACAGGGCCCCTATCTGTGCTTCATCCACAGTGGTTTTCTGGGAGGAGGCTATATCTGTCATAGGGACAATAAGATGAGCCCCCCTGCAGTTGTTCCCCCTGCTCCCCTGGTGGTTACTCCCCGAAATTAATGGGGTAAATAGGTATGGGGTATTAGAGGAATGTGGTTGTTTAGAGGTAATGTGGTAAAGAGGTAATGGGTATTGTGGTATGATGGTAATAGCATATAGAGGTAATGGAGCATAGTGGTTATAGAGGCGACGTGCTCTAAGGTAATGTGCGATATATAGGTAATGGGGTATAGACATATAGATGTTATAGAGGTAATGTGGTTTAGAGCGGTATAGAAGCTAAGTGGTATAGAGGTAATATGTTATAAGTAATGTGATATAGAAGTGATGATGTGGTATAGATGTGGTATAGAGGTAATTGTTATAGACATAATGTGGTATAAGATTGTCTTATAGAGAGCTAATTGGTGTATAGACATAATAAGGTATATAAGTATTGTCTTTAGAGGTAATGTGTATAGACATAATAAAGGTATATAAGTTTGTGGTATAATATAATAATAGTAAAGTATCATAATAATAAAAAATAATAGTAATAAATAATAATAATAAAATAATAGTAATAATAATTATAATATATTAGTACAGTTGCCCAGTGTTGCCCTGTCTCCCCCAGACCTTACCCCACAGTGGTATGGGTTAATGAAAACATGGTCCCTAATGTGCCAGGACAGGTTGTGGAGATTTGCTGAGAAAACATTGTGACACCTCAGATGAACATCCTGAACATTTCCAGGAAAGACGCAGGAATTATTACCCAGACCAACAAAGAGAGACCCAGTTGAATGTCTGGCCATGAGGGTCTTGTAGTTAACAACAATCCTGCCCTGATGGTCCGGCTACAGACACTTCTATAATGATCTTTATAGCTCAGTGTGTACAAAGCCAAGGGCTCTGGGCAATGTTTGTGGGCAGCCAGTGGTGAGGGTGGCATAGGTTTTTTCAGGACAGAGAGAGGGGGCACAGAGGGAACCAGGACCTGATCAGTCCATTGCACATCTTCCCTCCCTCTTACCATAGTAAATATACAAAATATATTAATAAGAAATTTGTATTGGAAAGTCAGAATGAAATATCAATTCACTTGTATTCGTTAAAAACGGTTCATGGTAGATATAGTAATATCACTGTGTTATATTATATTAAGATATATATATATATATATAAATATATATAACAGTAGATAGTAATAACACTGTTTGTAATATTATATATAAATTTACAGTAAGATAGTAATAACACTGTGTGTATAATTATATATATATATTTACAGTAGATTAGTAATAACACTGTGTATATTATATATATTTTACAGTAGATATAGTAATAACACTGTGGGTATAATTATATAATATATATTATATATATATATATATATATATATATTTACAGTAGATATAGTAATAACCTCTGTGTATATAATATATATATTTACAAGTAGATATAGTAATAACACTGTGTGTATAATTATATCTATCTTTCTATTTTTCTATCTCTATTATCTATCGTTAATTCATCTATATCTCTATATATCTCATCTACTATCGATCTGTACTATATCTTTACTGTCTATATCTATCTATCTATATAGACTTCTGTCTGTCTGTCTGTCTGTCTATCTATCTGTCTGTCTATCTATTTACCTGCATTTAAACACTACACTTTCCAGATCAATGCAAACGAATTATTTCGATAGAATTTAATGTCTATTTAATTCCATGAATAGTTAATATGTATAATTGTATACTAGAATGATTGCATTAGTGATTATGATTTATAATTGCATTGTATTTATGATTTTATGTATATTTGTATTGTATATCTGTTTGGTTATGTGTTATATAATGTATTGCATAGTTTGTATTGTATAGTTGTAATTGTATTGCAATTGTATGTTGTATATATTGTATTGTCAATTGTATAATTTGCTATGTATAAATTTGTATTGAATATTTTGTTTTGCTATAATTGATTGTATATATTTGTATTGTATATTGTACTGTATCTTTTATTTGTATATTGCATTGTATATTTGTATTGTTATTGCATATTTATGTTATGTACTATTTGTTTGTATATTTGTATTGCATTTTTGATAAACTAATAACTCCCTGTATATGATAATTCCCCTATTCCCTGGTTCTATGTTTATTTAGACAGACACTTTTCCTGTAAGATGATTCTAAAACAACGTTCGGTTTTGACCACTGAAGTGTTCTGTGTTATTTGCGATTTCTTTGCGTTTGTTCTGTTTTTAGATAAACTAAACCCCTCCACAACAAACACAACAACAAATCCCCTTTATAATGCTAATACAATAATACCTATTTATCAAAGCATCACAACATTTCCCTGCAACATTACAAAGTTTGAAATACATTTCTACATCGATACATATCACATTACATTGTTACAGTGTTTTATTACAATACCAGTGTTACAGTGTTTCATTACATATCAGTGTCACAGTGTTTCATTACAATATCAGTTTTACAATGATTCCTTACAATATCAGTGCTACAGTGTTTCATTACAATATCAGTATTACAGTGTTTCATTAAAATATCAGTGTTACAATATTTCATTACAATATCAGTGTTACAATGTTTCATTACAATAAGTGTTACAATGTTTCATTACAATATCAGTGTTAGAATATTACATTACAATATCAATGTTACAATGTTTCATTACAATATCAGTGTTACAATATTTCATACCAATATCAGTGTTAGAATGATTCCTTACAATATCACTGTTAGAATATTACATTACAATATAACTGTTAGAATATTACATTACAATATCAGTGTTACAATGTTTTCATTACAATATCTGTGTTAAAATGTTTTCATTACAATATATACGTGTTTAGAATATTACATTACAATATCAATTTTACAGTGTTTCATTACAATATCAGTGTTAGAATATTAAATTACAATATCAGTGTTACAATAATTTCTATACCAAATATTCAGTGTTAGAATGATTCCTTACAATATCACTGTTAGAATATTCATTACAATATCATGTTAGAATATTACATTACAATATCAGTGTTACAAGTTTCATTACAATATCTGTGTTACAATAAGTTCTTCATACAATATCAGTGTTAGATTATAACATTACAATTAGCAATGTTACAATGTTCATTCCATCATTACAATCAATCAGTGTTTAGAATAGTATCATATACAATATCAATGTTACAGTGTTTCATTACAATATCAGTGTTAGAATATTAAATTACAATATCAGTGTTACAATATTTCATACCAATATCAGTGTTAGA